>CAUYON010116393.1:0-56003 GCA_963573935.1 Arctocebus calabarensis
CACGTGGATGTCATACAGATGGCGATCGTACATCACTATGCGATGGAATGTCTTTCCCTCCTTCATGATTTCTTCAGTCTTTTTTTCAGTAGATAAAAATTTTTCTAAAAAGTTTGAATCTTCTAAGTACAGCTCATCACCTGAAAAAGACAAAATGTTAATTCCATAAATTATTATTTTATGGATCATTCCAAAGTATCAGTGAAATATAAATAGTACATATTTTTAATCTATTTCATATGTTTGGAAGTGAGATAAATTGTTAAATAACCCTAATTTTATTAATTTACCTTAATTTGTAATATTCTCCCAATCCCCCAGCCAAGAATTTTCTTTGGGCATATAAACACTTCCGACTGTGTATTTTCATTGTGAACAGTAACTTTTTTTTTTTTTTTGTAGAGACAGAGTCTCACTTTATCACCCTCGGTAGAGTGCCATGGCGTCACATAGCTCACAGTAACCTCCAACTCCTGGGCTTAGGTGATTCTCTTGCCTCAGCCTCCCGAGTAGCTGGGACCACAGGTGCCCGCCACAATGCCTGGCTATTTTTCTGTTTTGCAGTTTGGCCGAGGCTGGGTTTGAACCTGCCACCTTCAGTATATAGGGCCAGCGCCCTACTCGACGAGCCACAGGTGCCGCCCTGAACAGTAACTTTTTTTTTTTTTTGCACTTTTTAACCAGGGCTGGGTTTGAACCCACCACCTCCGGCATATGGGGCCAGCACCCTACTCACTGAACCACAGGTGCTGCCCTGAACAGTAACTTTTTATACTAGTTCATGACTCTATTTTCTTCACTATTGACATCAATATTAGCTTTGATATCTGTATACGTTTGCTGTTTCAATGTGAGCTGTTCTGATAATTTCAAAGTTAATTTAGGGAAACTAATGCTGGGCAGGGCATTGTTGCTCATGCCTGTAATCCCAGCACTCTATGAGGCCAAAAAGGGTGGACTGCCTGAACTTAGGAATTCGAGATCAGCCTGAGTAAGAATGAGACCCCGTCTCTACTAGAGTTAGCCAGGAGTTATGGTGGGTGTCTGTAGTCCCAGCAGCTCAGGAGGCTTAGGCAGGAAGATCACTTGAGCCCAAGGGTTTGAGATTGCTATGAGCTATAATGCTACAGTGCTCTACAGAGGGCGATGAAGTGAGACTCTGTCTCAAGAAAAAAAATTTAGTTATATATAGTTTAGTTTATATATAGTATATATAAAAAATTGCCAGATTTTCCACCTGTAGGTTGAATAACAATCCTTGTCACTATTCTCAGGAAGTGAGCAGGCAGCTGTGAAGACAGGTACAAAGTCCCACCCTAAACTGCCACCAACGCCCCATCTGCCTAACAGCAATTGACTGTAAACAAGCTCCTTAGTTTAAATAAGTTGACAACTTACAAGTTCCCATAATTCAAAATTAAAATGGAAAAAAATGAGATAATATATGAGAGAACATATTCAATGTCTAGAAATGACATTTACATAAATATGTAGCTATGCTTGTGACATTATTCAGACTTTCTGGTTATAATATGGGTATTTAATAGACTTCAACCTTATCTAATTAATACCCTGTAGGCTCTAAGACATAGACCAGTTGGTGTCTGTGTGGTGCCATCCTGTCACGCAGCCCCATGTACTGAATGTCAGCACACCTGAAGTTACTGATGCTTCATTCATCTACCTGGAAAAAGCTGCAGCGTCCCGTCAGCAGTCAGCAGCGTGATGGGCAGCCATTTTTCCAGCCCTTCTAATGCACGATCCAAACAGAATTTGTGCAAGTCAGACAGAGAGGCAAAGTTTTCAAGTCTTCTCAGCTCATAGAATTGGGGGGGTGCCAGCCAAATCTCTTTTGATATGAAACATTCAGTTGCCTCTGATGGAGATAACCACTGTGAAGGATAACGTAAAGCTTCCTGAGGTTTATGCCATGGACAATGTAGGATTCGAGATTGTTAGATAAGTACCCCAAGATCTAAATCGAAGATATAAAATTAATTCATTAATTTTTACAGGTAGAGACCTCTGAGACAACAAAAAAGATCTGGTGAAGATAGCTGGATTTGCCCGGGTCAGGTTGATTTGCAAAAATTAAAAAAATCGGCGTCCATAGCACAGTGGTCACAGCGCCAGCCACATACACCAAGGGTGGCGGGTTCGAAACCAGCCCAGGCCAGCTAAACAGCAACGACAATTGCAACAAAAAAGAGCCAGGCATTGTGGCAGGCGCCTGTAGTCCCAGCTACTTGGGAGGCTGAGGCAAGAGAATCGTTAACCCAAGAGTTTGAGGTTGCTGTGAGCTGTGACGCCATGGCACTCTACCAAGGGCAACATAGTGAGACTCTGTCTCAAAAAGAAAAAAAGAAAAAGAGAAAGCTGAATAGTTCCCCTTAAGAAGTTAATTATCAGAACACTGATCCTGAAAACTAGCAAATAAATCCGACAGACCACAAAAGCTTGACCTGGGAGAATTGTTTAGCAATAAATGGAAGAAGATTCTGAGAGTAAGGTGATTCTGGTCACTCCCGAAGGAAGACTCTGAAGGGTAAAATCATCACAGTAGATTGAGAATTTGGTGCCTGCTCTTTCCTCCCATAAATGGGAACCTTGTTTAGGTACAGTGGCTCATATCTATAATCCCAGCATTTTGGGAGGCTGAGGCAAAATGATTACTTGAGGCCAGGAGTTTGAAAACAACCTAGACAACATAGTGAGATCCTGTCACTACAAAAAGTTTAAATATCAGTAGTGCATGGTGGCATGAGTCTGTAGTCCCAGATACCGGGGAGGTAAAGGTGGGAGGATCACCTGAATCCATGAGCTCGAGGCTATAGTGAGCTATGATCCTGGCATTGCACTCCAGCCTAGATGTCAGAGCAAGACCCTGTCTCAAAAAATAAGATAAAATGAAATAAATAGAGCACCTTGGCTATTTCTTCTTAAATAGAAGAAAGAAAACAGAAAAAAGTAGCTGGGCTGAGGATATGATGGACACAACAAAGCTCTCTGAGGCCCAGTGATAACTATAGCAACCAGCATACAGTGTGACGGGTGCCACGAGTTACAATGCAGGTGGGGATCAGGAGCAACATGGGTTCAAGGAATGACAGGAGGCAGAACTCAGCCTACGATCTAGGAAGTGTAGTAACTACAGAGTTTCACCAAGCATTGAGTTTACACGGCCTCACTGTTGCAACCTGCTCTCCTTCCCTAGCCTTCCCTCTATAGACATTTAGATAAAAAGAACTGATACAGGCTCGGCACCTGTGGCTCAAATGGTTAAGGTGCCAGCCACATACACCTTAGCTGGGCGGTTCAAATCCAGCCCGGGCCCATCAAATAGCAGGGCGTTGTGGCAGGCTCCCAGCTACTTGGGAGGCGGAGGCAGGAGAAGTGCTTGAGCCCAGGTGTTGGAGATTGCTCTGAGCTGTGATGCCACTGCACTCTACCCAGGGTGACAGACTGAGGTTCTGTGTCAAAAAAAAAAACAAAAAAACTGATATAATAAATATGGAATAAACCCAAAAGGTCTTTCTTTAATGGATTTATTAAATATCCACTTACATGAGGGGCAACTGATTCGTCTGTCTGTATCAGATGACAAGTGAACAATACAGAAAACCTGATCTGAAAGATGCTACCAAACAGTTGAGCCCAATTTGACATTTTTACAAACGTATCATCCAAAAGCAGAATATATATTCTTTATAGGTGTAAAGGGAATATGCACCAAGAGTATACTCGTGGCCATAAAACAAGACTCAATAAACCTAAAAAGACCAAAATCTTATGAAGTATGTTCTCCTAGGAAACCAAGTTAAAAGGCTATGAAGGCCAGGAACGGTGGCTCATGCCTGTAATCCCTGAACTCTGGGAAGACTACTTGAGCTTAGGAGTTGGAGAACAGCCTGAGCAAGGGGAAGGCTCCTTCTCTACAAAAATAGAAAAAAGTAGATGGGCATTGTGGCCTGCACCTACAGGTAATCTCAGCTACACCGGAGCTTGAGGCAGGAGAATCGCTTCAGCCTAGGAGTTTGAGGTTGCTGTGAACTATGACACCACGGTACTCTATTAAGGGCGACAGAGTAAGGCTCCGTTTTAAAAGAAGAAAAAAAAAAAGAGAGACTGTTAACTGCCCTGTTGGAAATTAGCCAGGCATCATGGAGGGCGCCTGTAGTTCCAGCTACTCAGGAGGCTGAGAAGGGAGGATCGTTTGAACCCAGCAGTTTAAGGCTGCTGCTGCTGCTGCTGTGATACACGGCACTCCAGCTTGGGTCAACGGAGACTCTGTCTCGAAAAAATAAAATAAGTAGGGCTGTGGAGACGAAATCCGTCTGTCCATGCAAAGCGCTCTGCAGTGCCAGCTGCAAGCTCCAGCCGCAGGTCCCTGCGGGGAGAAAGTGCAGGTCCTGAGACTGAGCAGCCGAGAGCGCTCCTCCAAGCACATGGCTTTGGTCCCCCACTCGTTTGCTGCTGGGACCTCTGAGTCGCTCACTAGGGACGTGGCCGCGGCAGGGGTCCTCCTCCTGTCCCGGGGGCGGCTCCCACCGCCCCGCGCGAGGACGCCCTACCTGGCAGCCCACCACCTCGGCCAGGTCGGGGTGGACGGGCGGCGGCTCGCGCAGGCAGCACAGGAAGAAGGTCGTGTTGAAGCGGCGAGTGGCGCCGCGGAAGAAGGGCGTCAGCCAGCCGCTCCAGTCGTGCAGCGCCCAGATGTCGGGCGTGCAGTCCAGGTGCGCGCACAGGCGCAGGAAGTGGTGCGGGTCGCGGCGGACGCGGGCCCGCCAGTCGGCCAGGCCCGGCGGCGGCGCGAGGGCGCGGCGGGGCTCCGGCGCGGGCAGGGCGCCGCGGGGCCGCAGCAGCAGCACGCCGGCCTCCTCGAAGGCCTCGCGGATGGCGCAGATGCGGAAGGCCACGTCATCGGGCAGCGCCCCCGCGTCGCCGTTGGCGGCGTCGGGCAGCCCCGGGAAGGCCGCGCGCCGAGGCGGCGCCGGGCCCAGGCCGAAGCGCGGCGGCCCCTGGTGCGGGGCGAAGAGGCGCAGCCAGTCGGCGGAGCGGTCCGCCGCGTCCAGCACGCCGCCCGGGAAGACGTGCGCGCCGGGCATGAAGCCCTGGTTCGGCGAGCGCCGCAGCAGCAGCAGCCGGAAGCCCTCGGCCGACGGCGGGGACGACGCGGCGGCGGCGCTCGGGCGCGACCCTCCCGCCGCCAGCACCAAGGTGGCCGCCAGCCGCCAGTGGCTCGGGCCCGACCGCAGCGGGCCGCTCATGGCGGGCGGCGGCGCGCGGCTTCCCGTCTCGGGTTCCGGCGCGGCGGGAGCTCCTGAGCCGATGGTGGGGCCGCGCCGACCCAGCGCCCGGCCCTCCGCGGAGCTGGGCAGTGTCACCCGCACCCCCGCCTGCCGGTGGGAGGGGCGCGGCACCCGCCTGAGCAGGCGCCTCCTCGGTGCCCGCAGGCCCAGCCCAGGTCACTTGCAGGCGACCGGGGTTGTCGCAGCGGCCACAAGCGATTGTTACTCACAGCTTTCTGAAGGAAGGCTGCGTTATCCCCTCGCTGGACTCTTGGACGCAGAGCAGGAATGCTTAGGGCGCGCTTGACCAGCCACAGTAAATATGGCATGCAAAGCCAGGCCCGATGACCCTTGTCCCTGTACAGACCGACGATTAGGACTTTATCCCTTAAAGGCGGGTCCACGTGGAGACGTGTTTACTTTGGGAGAAGAGAGGATATTCAAGGACCTGTCTCTGAGTTTTGCAAACTCACAGGAGCCATGCCAATGAGAAGCGAAGGGATTATCCAGATGCCAAATTACCAATTTCCTAATGCACTGCCTGAACGTGAAAGAACCTCCCGGAATCACTGTCCTCTTTAGTAATGTTTGTATTATCCTTCTGGATACCTTTTACTGTCAGGACACCTGGGGACCTGGATGGGTTTCTCTTTGATGGGAAATATTTAAACCAAGCCTAGAGGTAGGGATTTCTCTGCATTCCATCTTTTTAGTGGCTAGAAGATTCCCACCTCCAAGAGCAGCATTATGATCTTATAAGGCTTGCTGAGTTGAAGTCACAGAGCTGCCAGGAGGAAGCCTCAGGGCCTTACACAGGGGTCTTCCTGTAAGCCTGCTTGGATGTCTTCAGGACTTGCTAGTTAACATCCCTCACAGAGAATGATTCACGGAGAAGGAAGATGCCATGATCCCTTTGATGACTTAGCTTCAAATGTCACCCTCTGTCACTTCCGTAGCATTCTGTTTTTACAGTGGTTAGGTCTGTTCAACGTGAGTGGGAGCAAATGCCAGGAGACAGAGACGGGACTCAGTGGCAGTCAGCTGGGATGCCAGCTCCCACAGTGGGCAAAAAAAGCCATGTAAGCATTAGAAGAAAATAGGTAAATTTCTCTGACTCAAAAATCAAGGAGCAATCAAAGGAAAAGACTGATTAATTTGACTCTCCATATATATATACAACTTTATTATGACAAAAACAGCATAAGCAAAGTCTAAAATAAGAAACTGGAAAACCTTTCTGTAATATTTGTCACTAAGGATTAGACTTTAGGAAAAATGGAGAAGAAATACTAAGGATTAGACTTTAGGAAAAATGGAGAAGAAATACTGTGTAGAAAAAAGAGGCAAGAGATGTGAAAAGATAGATTTTTCTAAGGTCACATAGCCTGCAAGTGTTGGAGTCTGTGTCCAAACCTACCATCAGGTTCTCAGCATTCTGCTGTTTTGCAGTGGCACGGTGCCAGCTGCCCTGAGCCTGACAGTAGTGTAGAATCCACCCCCAAGGAGCATAGCAATTATCCGGGGCCACTCAGTCACAAGAAAGTGGGTAGCCTTGTTTATGACAATAGGAACTCATTCTTCCATTCTACTGGTCTTCCCTAGCTATCTTTACCACAAGAAACAGTTTTATTTGATTTATTAGAACACAGAATCCCTGGCTGGGTGTGGCAGCTCAGACCTGTAATCCCAGCACACTGGGAGGCTGAGACAGGTGGATGGCTTGAACTCAGGAGTTTGGGACCAACCTGAGCAAGAACGAGATCCCATCTCTACCAAAAATAGAAAAACTAGCTGGGCATTATGGCAGGCACTTGTAGTCCCAGCTACTTGAGTGGCTGAGGCAAGAGTATCCCTTGAGCCTAGGAGTTTGAGGTTGCTGTGAGCTGTGACACCAAGGCATCCTATCCAGGGTGACTAAATGAGACTGTCTTCAAAAAAGGAACTTCAGTAATCCTGAAGTTGAAAAAAACAAACAAAAAAAGCCTTTTCAAACATGTTATGTTACTGTTTAGCTCCCACGGGGTTTTATTTCACTCTCTAGTTCAGTAAGCCCAAACTCATTTCTGTTATGGGGTCTTTCCACTTAGAGAAAGTTTTCTACAGGACCAATTGTGGAGAGAGGACTTTGGCTTGGAGACTGACGGTGTCAGATGTATTAACCTGCATAAAAACCAAAGCATATCGCTGGGCATGAATAAAATGCACCCATGAATGTTGAAGTACAGGACCAATAACATCCTGTACTTCAATAATCACTATGTGAGGCTCGGCTCCTGTAGCACAGTGGTTAGGACGCCAGCCACATAACACCGAGGCTGGTGGGTTCAAACCCGGCCCGGCCAGCTAACCAACAATGACAATTGCAACAAAAAAATAGCCGGGCGTTGTGGCGGGTGCCTGTAGTTCCAGCTACTTGGGAGGCTGAGGCAAGAGAATTGCTTAAGTCCCAAGAGTTTGAGGTTGATGCGAGCTGTGACTCCATGGCACTTTATTGGGGGCAACATAGTAAGACTGTCTGGAAAAAATCACCACCTGAAAATTATTTTTCAGAATTTTTTTTTGTTGTTGAGACAGAGTCTAACTCTGTTGTCCTGGATTGGGTGCCATGGCGAAATCATAGCTCACAGCAACCTCAGGCTTCCAGGCTAGAGAACTCCTCCTGCATCAGGTGCCTACCACAATGCTAGTTTGAAAAAAACACTAGTTTTTGGCTCGGTGCCTGTGGCTCAATGAGCTAAGGCGCCAGCCACATACACCTGAGCTGGCGGGTTCGAATCCAGCCCCAGGCCCGCCAAACAACAATGATGGCTGCAATCAAAAAATAGTTGGGCGTTGTGGCAGGCGCCTGTAGTCCCAGCTACTTGGGAGACAGAGGCAGGAGACTCGCTTGAGCCCAGGAATTGGAGATTGCTGTGAGCTGTGATGCCACAGCACTCTATCCAGGGTGACAGCTTGAGGCTCTGCCTCAAAAAAAAGAAAAAGAAAAGAAAAAAACACTAGTTTTTTCATTTTTAGTGGAGACAGAGTCTTGTTCTTGCTTAGGCTGATCTTGAACTCCTGAGCTCAAACAGTCCACCCACCTAGGCCTCCCAGAGTGTTAGGATTACAGGCGTGAGGCACCAGGCCTGGCTCAGAATGTTTTTACAAAAGTTTTTTAAAAAGTTCACAACACCGTTTCCTCAAAATGTATAGATTCCATTTATATGACATTCTAGAAAGGCAAAACTTTAGCGTCTTAGTCCATTTACATTGCTATAAAGGACTAGCTGGTGGAGTATGGTGGCTTACCCCTGTCATCCAGCATTTGGAGGCTGAGACAGGAGGATCACTTGAGGCCAGGAGTTAGAGACTAGCCTTGGCAACATAGTGAGAACCCTGTTCCTATACGAAATTAAAAAATTGGTCAGGCATGGTGGTTCATGCCTATAATCCTAGCGCTCTGAGAGGCCTAAACTCCTTTCCCAAAGTAAAGCACTTTTTTTTTCTTTTCAGTTTTTGGCCAGGGATAGGTTTGAACCCACCACCTCCAATATGTGGGGCTGGCGCCCTACTCCTTGAGCCACAGGCACCACCTGTAAAGCACTTTTTCTAAGATGAGTTCACAAACTTCACTGTCAGAGTTCCTACCATCTGACAACAATTCTGATATCATTCCAGAGAAAGTGGTCCAGTGGCCAGGCGAGGTGGCTCATGCACATAATCCCAGCACTCTGGGAGGCCGAGGGGGTGGATTGCTTGAGCTCAGGAGTTTGGGAACAGCCTGAGCAACAGCAAGACCCCATCTCTACTAAAAATAGAACAACTAGATGGGTTCATGGTGGGCACCTGTAGTCCCAGCTACTTGGGAGGCTTGATCCCGGAAATTTCAGGTTGCTATGATGACACCAAGGCACTCAACCCGGGGTGACAGATGAGATTCTGTCTCAAAAAAAAAAAAAAGAACGAAAGAAAGAAAAGAATTTCAGAACTCCTGAAGTTGAAAAAAACACACACAAAAAATCTTCTCAAACATGTTATATTACTGTTTAACTAGATCCCAGACAGACAATGTGCCCTACAGGGACAGCTATGGAGAGAGGGTTTTGGCTTGGGGAATGACTAGTGTCAGGTGTGTTGATTTAACTGCATAAAACCCCAAGGCATATGACTTGGGATAAATAGAATTCATCCATGAATGATCAGTAACATCTTGTGCTTCAACAGTCACCACCTAAGAGTTATCTCTCTCTCTCTTTTTCTTTTTTTTTTTTTGAGATAAAATCTCACTCTGTTGCTCTGGGTTGACTGCCAAGGCACCATGACAGCTTACAGCAACCTCAAACTCCTGGGCTCATGAAATCCTCCTGCCTCAGGTGCCTACTACAATGCACACTAGTTTTTCCATTTAAATTCAAATTTAATTTAATTTTTTTGAGACAGAGTCTCATTATGTCACCCTCAGTAAAGTACTATGGCATCACAGCTCACAGCAACCTCAAACTCTTGGGCTTAAGTGGTTCACTTGCCTCAGCCTCCCAAGTAGCTGTGACTACAGGCACCTGCCACAACGCCCAGCTATTTTTCCTTTTTTTGGTTGTAATTGTCATTGTTGTTTGGCAGGCCCAGGTTGGATTTGAACCCACCAGCTCCGGTGTATGTGGCGAGCGCCCTAACTGCTGAGCTATAGGTGCCGAGTCAAGTTTTAGGACTTTTAAAACAGAATGATAAATAATAACAGCAGTTGCAGCTAACATGTATTGAGCTCTATACCCACAAAAGTGTTATCTCAATATTCCTATGAAGTATACCCTCTCATTGATACTTTTCCCATAATAAAGAGAAGGAAATGGGGTCAGCGAGATTAAGGGCCTTTCTTCAGTGAGATCTAACCTCAACTGAGTTGTGCCTTATTCCATGTTTAATAATCATAATTCCATACTATTCTGTCTTGGTAATACTATATTTCAAAACATGTTTCTGATTCTCTGGATGAAGATTCTCAGGTATTCTGCTCTGCTTTTCTGGAGAAAGTTCTGAAATTATTTCTTATTATACTTGAGACCTTGACTCATTAAAGTTTATATTTTTATTTTTATTTATTTATTTATTTACATTTATTTTTTATTTTTTTGCAGTTTTTGGCCAGGGCTGGGTTTGAACCTGCCACCTCCGGCAAATGGGGTCGGCGCCCTACTCCTTTGAGCCACAGGTGCTGCCCAAAGTATATATTTTTAATAACAGGACATTTTCTCAATGACAAGAGCATTCAAAATTTTATTGTAAAAACAACGTAACAACGTTAAAGAAAAACATTGCAAAACATCATTCGTGATCCCACCACCTTAACAAATATTTCAATTTCTGTATATTTCCTTCAGATCTTCTCCATATGCCTAATACATACACACACATACAAGAAGGGGGCATGCCGCTTTGCATTCTGGCATCAGCATATTAAAAGGACTCTGTAGATCATTTTTGCAACCGGAACACTCATTTGGCTTACTCGTATTGATCACACAACCCTAAACTTTTAAAATTCTCAACTTAAACACCAAAGCATGTGTGTGCCCAAGATCTCATAGTATTACAATAAAAACACCCAAGATTTTTTTTTCTTTTTCTTTTTTTTTTTTTTTTACACATTAAAGAGACAGAGTCTCAGGCGGCACCTATGGCTCAAAGGAATAGGGTGCCAGCCCCAAATACCAGAGGTGGAGGGTTCAAACCCAGCCCCAGCCTAAAACTGCCAAAAAAAAAAAAAAAAAAAAGAAAGAAAGAGAGACAGTTTCACTTTGTCACCCTTGGCAGAGTGCCATGGCGTCACAACTCACAGCAACCTCCAGCTCTTGGGCTTAGGTGATTCTCTTGCCTCAGCCTCCCAAGTAGCTGGGACAACAGGTGCCTGCCACAACACCTGGCTATTTTTTGGTTGCAGTTTGGCTGGGGCCGAGTTCGAACCTGCCACCCTCGTTACATGGGGCCAGTGCCTACTCACTGAGCCACAGGTGCCATCCCCCCAAAACGCCCAAGATTTTCTACCAAGTGAGGAGAATGTTTTTCCTGTCCTCGCAGACAGAGGGCTACAACACGTACCACTGGTCAGTTCCAGAGCAAGAAGAGAGTATTTGGACTGTGGCTTTGGTCTGTGTTGGGTTCCATCCCGCATTAAAAGCTGAGGATAATCTTATTGTAGAAAAGCACTTGGAGATTTGTAATCCTGGAGTCTATCTGAAGATCTCCTTATGTAATGATGATATCGGTGAAGGGTAAACATGTTGATCGGCACGTTCACTTCTCTTCAAACACGTGGGAAGAGAATGAAGATATAGCCGAATCATTTGAGGTGCCCTTTCACACTAAGTTATGAATGTCGCATGTTCCCTTTACATTTTTAACTTATAAGTACACGTTCCAGTTAGAGACATCATTTAGAGACAGTAGACATGAAGCCTTTCATTCCACACAGATCTGATGCCACACACGGAAACAACCCAGGCTGCCTTTGTGTTTCCTGACAGTAGGCAGCTCATGCAGCCACTTACAGAATATGACTCTCCCCGCTTCCAAGACAAAGGTTTTGTACCGACAACTTCTCAGAACCCATTCAGGTGGTCTCACTGCTGGGTAAAACTGTTAAGTAGCGGGCTTTCTTAGATTTACACTTTGAGCCTGAATTTAGATTCCTAATCTAATTTAAATACTATAAATAAATTGCATTTACCCAGATTTGCTTTCAAGTCTATCCACTAATTCTGATCGCAGCAAGCTTCATTAACTCTGATTTTTAAAATTCATATGAAATTTTAGAGCATTTATTATTGTTATTATTCATACTAATTTTAGACAGTACCCACCAACTGTAAGATTCCATTACAATATGCACCCATACCAACCAGCAATGACAAAACAAAAGGAGATGGTGGCGCTCATAGCTCAGTGGGTAGGGTGCCGGCCACATACGCCTAGGCTGGCGGGTTCGAACCCAGACTAGGCCTGCTAAACAACAATGACAACTACAACAAGAAAATAGCCGGGCGTTGTGGCGGACGCTTGTAGTCCCAGCTACTTGGGAGGCGGAGGCAAGAGAATCTCTTAAGCCCAAGAATTTGAGGTTGCTGTGAGCTGTGACACCACAGCACTCTACTGAGGGCGACATACTGAGACTCTGTCTCAAACAAAAAATGAAAAACAAAAAAAAATCCCAACAAAACAAAAACAAGACCAACAGACAACACAGCCCTTTCTTGTTTAACTGCATTCTGCGAAACGTTTGAAGCTCTAAAAGGGATCTTTGAGTTAATCAGTCAGGACCCCCATTTCACAAATGAGGGACTCCGAGGCACAGGGAAGTCAGTGACTTTTTGAGGTACTTGGAGAGAGAGGCAGTGTCCCCTGCCCATCACAGCTGGCCAGGTCTTGTCAGAGGAGGCGCATCCCATAGGGATCCAGAAGCCAATCCTACAGCATTTGATTCCCGAGGCGGAGACGCAGGCTCACGCTTTGGGATTCACACTCTTAAAAAGCATCCATTACAGGGCGGCGCCTGTGGCTCAGCGAGTAGGGCACTGACCCCATATACCGAGGGCTGCGGGTTCAAGCCCGGCCCCGGCCGAACTGCATCAAAAATTAGCCGGGCACCGTGGCGGGCGCCTGTAGTCCCAGCTACCTGGGAGGCTGAGGCAAGAGACTCGCTTGAGCCCAAGAGCTGGAGGTTGCTGTGAGCAGTGACTCCACAGCACTCCACCGAGTGCGATAGAGTGAGACTCTGTCTCCACAAAAAACAAATTAAAAAAAGAAAGCATCCATTACAGAGCAGAGAAACACACCATCAGAAGGAATGGTGTCGCTAAAAATGTGCTGACGTGTACAGGGAAAAGGGAAACACACCATTAGCAGCGTCCTCACGCAAACCTGAAGAACTCTCTTTAACCCAAACCACTTTGGAGTGAGTCGTTGAGCACCAAACATCTTCTCTCAGTCACTAGGCAACACGCATTGTTCATGCAGCTTACTGTGAACCTCAGGTGCATCATGAGGTATATGCCATCATTCGAACCACCCAAAGCAGTTTCCCTTGAGGGATTTAAAAGCTTAAGTCCTCAGAACACACACAAAAAGAATTAGCTGGGCCTTCTTTTTTCCTCCTACAAACATTAGCATTATTTTACTAGTAGCAATAGCTCAGGATTCATTTAGCTGAAAAGAAAGCTCCCGTGATAAATGCCTTGACATTCCAAGTTGTGGTCCCTTCAGCATTGCCTAACACATTTTGAATTTTCAGGTCTTTTTTTTCCCCCCATACTTGTGTCATGGTATAAAACCATATCAAATGTTTATAGAAAATTAATGACTTCGGCATCAATCATCTAAATTGAATCAGGCATCTATCAGAAAGCAATCTCTTGAATTATACATAGAAATAAGAGTGGAGATTTTAGTTACTGAGCAGCCCACTGCACAGAGCAGAAAGTAATATTTGAGTCGTACAGCAGAAGACCTATCGGGCCAAATCACGCCAAATAATTCTAAAGCCTAAAATTTTCAAACTCAAATAGTTGTTCCAGTTAATAGGTCCACAGGATGGATATTTATGATCACTCATATTCATTCTTTAGCTGCATTTTATCAGTAATTTCAATGACCCTCAGAATCACATATACATTTGATGTACATAAAATTAAATACCCAAGGCTCTGCCGAGTGGGAGGAGTGACAACAAAAAGCCTTGCTTGTCCCATTGCTCTTAATGACTTACACATCTGATGGCTTATTTATTAGGTTGTGCCAAACAATTTTTTAAATATTCATGCATCAAAATATCTTGATAAGAATAGAGGGTCACAGTCTTAGAAATAGCAGAGACTTGTATTCAGGGCTTGTATTTTTTAGGACATTTTCCAGCACCGGGTCAAAAAATGCCCCAACCTTCTCTTGCCTGAGAGAAGGGAGAATTTGGGGAAGGTGACAGGGATTTCCATGTTATGTTGTGTATGGGAAGGAGTTTAAAAACTTTCTTTTCTTTAAAAAAGTATATTTTTTTAAAGAGAGAGTCTCACTTCGCTGCTCAGGCTAGAGTGCAGTGGTATCATCATAACTCACTGCAACCTCAAATTTTAGGCTCAAGTGAACTCTAATCTCAGCTTCCTGAGTACAAGTACGCACTTCACCACCACACCCAGCAGTTTTTGTTTTCTTGTAGAGACAAAGGTGGGGGGGGTATCACTATGTTGCTCAGGTTGGTCTTGAACCCCTGGACTCAAGTGATCCTCCTGCCTCAGCTTCCCAAAGTTCTGGGATTATAGGCTAGAGCAATCACTCCTGGCCTAAAACTGTCTATGTCATCTCAAAGGCACCCCAGGCAGGCAGGTGCAAAAGAATTGGAAGTGGTTCCTGTTCAGATTCACCCAGACTGGGTGAGGCAGAGTTCTTTTTCTTAGTAATTGTCATAAAACATTTAATTGGCTTAAGACATCGTGGATCTTTAAAACACACGAACACAGACACACACATCAAAATAGATCCCATGATTTTTTTTCTGGATACGGTGCTGAGGAGGAGAGGGAGAGGATTAGGTAGCAGTAGAAAGTGACCCTTAGAACTGGGTGTCCAGACAGCTGTCCTGATGCTACCTGTTCCCCTTCACCATGACCCTCCCAGCTGCCCTTATGAAAAGCTGCCAATCTCTTCCTCCTGGCCCCTTTCCTCACTTCTGGGGTGAAAAAAAAATCCTTGTCAGTTTCCAGCCAAACCAAAGTCTCTGGGTTTTATTCCAAGCTACCTTTAGAAAGTTAAATGCATGTTTTCTGAGCCTTACTTCCTAAAGAATGCAGCACGGCCCTCTCTGGACCACAGTTGGGAGGTGGCAACACTGCTCAGGCAAGTGCCCTCTTGGAATCAAGGTTATTTACCACATTTTCTTATTTATTGATCAAAAGAATTAGGGGCCACTTCAGTTCTGGTACCCACACCTGTGGTTAAAGCAGTTTATGCTACCCGAGAGTATAGATTTTATTTTGAAGTGAAATGTGGGGAAAAAAAAAAAGAATATATTAAAAACAAAATATGTGTTGGGCAGCGCCTGTGGCTCAGAGTAGGGCACCAGCCCCATATGCTGGAGGTGGCAGGTTCAAACCCAGCCTTGCCCAGAAACTGCAAAACAAACAAACAAACAAAAACAACAGAATATGTATAAAGATACTCCTGTATTTGAATCACTGGCAGGTGAAACGTTCTTTTTAAAAAAAACGTTTTGATAATACATGATGTGCCTACTTCATTTTTCTTTCAGAGGATTATAAATTTTTTTTAAGTTTCTTTTTTTATTTTTATTTTATTTTTTGAGACAGAGCCTCAAGCTGTCGCCCTGGATAGAGTGCCACACACAGCTCACAGCAACCTCCAATTCCTGGGCTCAAGCGATTCTCCTGCCTCACTCGGCCTCCCAAGTAGATGGGACTACAGGTGCCCAGCACAATCTCAAGGCCATTTTTTGGTTGCAGCCGTCATTGTTGTTTGGCTGGCCCGGACTGGATTCAAACCAGCCAGTTCAGGTGTACGTGGCTGGCGCCTTAGTCCGTTGAGCCACAGGAGCCGAGCTTTTTTAAAGTTTCTTAAAAAGCTTCTTAAAGTCCCAAGTTAAAGCTGTTACTTCTAACCCAGTCTCAGAGCTGACTGGCTGAAAACCTGTGTAGGCCGGTAAAACCACATTACCCTCCGTGGGGCGGGGGTGGAGCGGTGCAGGGTCAGGAGAGCTGGGGAGCTCCCTCCAAGGCCGGCTCTCCAACTGGCCAGCAAGCAAATTCCGGGGGAATGATAGGATTAAGTGCTCCAAAGAGGATTCCCAGCCCTCCCCCAAAGGAGGATTAAACACCCTGGTCTAGTTCTGGACCAAAAATAAATCCAGAGAGGGAGAAAGCGCCTGTTTAAACAGCATTCGGCCCTTCCCAAAGCCTCCGGTCGCCGCTCTTACCCCATCCCGGCCGGTTGGGGAGCGCCCTTTTCCGCACCGAGGTGTGTGCAAGTGGAACCATTCCCTCGAGAGTGGGTTGACAGAGTCAGAACCGAGTGGGAACTCGTGACCTCAAATCTCTTCTAGCTGCTTTTGGTTCCTGACTTAATGCTAAACTCTGCCAAGAAGCGCAATAGCGCTGCGTAGAGAAAGCATTTGGTAAGAGCTTCTCTATCTGCACACGCTCCTAAACTTAGGCCCCAATCGATTAAGGTAACACAAATTTCCTATATCTTATTGCAAATTGTTTCTTGTCCAGGAAACCAAACCACTACCCATAGAGGGCAAAACAGCATCCCTCTCCAAGCTTCATTCTACCCCATTCCCTTTTTCAAACAGTCCCTAGGGGAGAGGGGTGGACACCGGCAAGGTGGGCACCGAATTTGGACTCCCTGTAAAGACGCCCAGCAGCACACGTGTTAACTCGCTGACTCCGAGATCTCAGGTCACTGTGGCGGTTTTCTATTAATAGGAGATAAAGCTCCCACACACTTTAGCGGTAATGCCCTGACGGCCCGCACCAAGTTAACTCCTGCCAGGCCAGCAAGGAGAAACCGTGTCCTGTCCAGGCAGATGTGTGCTTGGAACGCGCGTGTACACATGCACGCACTGAGTTTTGCAAGCAATCCCCTTAAACAAACCAGATCCCAAGCCCATCCCGGCAGGGAGCGGGGACGGCAGGCGGCCGTTGGGTGCCGGTCAGCTCAGCTTCGCCACGCACACGGCTAGGGCCACCGCTGCCAACAGCACAGCGCTGAAAACGGTGGCGGCCAGGGCCTTGTTGGTGTCGCAGGGCCCCGCGCGCTCCTCTACGGACACGGCCCCGGCGGAGGAGGCGCCTGCGCTGGCGCTGGACAGCAGCTCCGCGCCCGCGGCCTGCCGGGCCTGCACTGTCCAGCGGGGCACGTTGACTTTCATCTCCATGTTGTGGATCATCTCGCCCACCTGAAGGATCTCGCGCTCCAGCTCGCGCAGGTCTGTAACGTCGAAGTCGCTCTCTGCCTGGTGCCTAAGGCTGCGGGTGCTCAGGGCGCGCGCCGCCACTCCCGCGGAACCGCCCGCCACCCCGGTGTGCACGAGCGGCCGCCGCGGCGCGTGCAGCGGGAAGGCGGTGCCCAGCTCCAGAGCGCGTCGCATGTCGGCTTCCAGCAGGTCCAGGCAACCCGATAAGGCCACCCAGAGGCGCTCGAACTCTGAGCGCTCCTCCGCGACCAAGCCCCGGTCGCGCAGCGCGGCCGTCAGCCGCGAGCAGGTGGCCACCGCCAGCTCCTGCGCCTTCTGGCGAGTTTTTTGCAGCTCTTCCCGCAAGTTCTGCGAGTCCGCCGAGCCGCCGACGGTCAGCACCAAGTGGTGGTAGCACGCGGTCGTCTTGTTGAGCGCGTCTAGCATCGCTTTGCACTCCTCTCTTGCCATGGCGGTGCGCTCCAGTGCGGTCCGGCCGCCCGCGCCCCTCTCGGACTCAACGCCCTCAGCGCCGCAGGACGCGGCCAGTTTCGATGCCGCCCTTGGGCCAGGTGGTCCGTACGCTCCTCATGGTCTGTGATTCGCTCTGCGCTGCCGCGGTCGTCGACGGAGCTCGTCGGGACCTGCAACGCGCGCCTCGGCGCTAAGAGGGAACCCTGTCAGCTGTCTGCTGTCCCTTCGTCCATCCTCCCCAGACGCATGGAGTCACACGCCATGTGCGATGGCCCCCGCCTCCACGGTGGCCCCCTGCGAAGTCGAAGTTGCGGTCCCCATCCTCCTCCGGCGCTGACCCCAGGGCTAGCAGATCGCCAAGCCGTGCGCTCCGCCTTAGACGCTGCCAAGGGCGGCCAGGTCGGGTTTCCCAGGATCCGCCCACTCCCGTCCGTCCCCGCCAGCAGCTTCCATCCCCCCACCCACTCAGGATCAGGGGTAGGCGGGGCCCTGCGCGGGACGTCACGTGTGGATCTCACGTCCCTCTCTCCCCTGCACCTCATTACAGTTCTGGAATGTTAGCGCTCAGGAGATCCAACCCTTCCCTATTTTACAGATGAGGAAACTGAGGTCTGACTTAGTTCACGCGGAGTCCATGCAAGCGAAGGGACTAGAACCCAGGGACTTTCAGACCCTGCTGGCGAAAGGACGTGGTGTGCCTTGTAAGACTCAGCACTTCCGTCCTCCAAAGTGCGCACTGAAGGGCGATGCACCGCGCCGGACGGTTCCTGGGTTGGACTCTATCCCTACTGCAGTCCAGCTGTCTTCCAGCTACCGAGCTTGGACCCCACCCCTAGAGTTGTTCGGCTCTCGGCCCCACCCACTCCCGTTCTGGGCACGCGCAGTCGTTGGCTCTGGGCGGGGCTGGCCCGAGTAGGAAGTGCAGTTAGCCTCCTGAGGCCCACCCCTAGCTGGGTCGGGCTCAATGATTGCTCTGTCTACACGTCACTCTGGATGAGGAAGGCCGCTCATTGGGCCATCTGGAGCCTTGGGGCGCGGCTCCGCCCAACGGCGGAGTAAGGGGTGGGCTGTAGAGCCTTGCCTCCGCGCTGGGGTGGTGGGCGCTAAGGGCCCTTCTGAGCACCGGGAAGTACCGCCTTGCTTCGCGATGGACTGTGAATGAAACTATGTAGCCTTTTATGTAAGTGTCCTCCCGCTGGTCTCCTCCTCGCCTTCCCTGCGCTTCGGGGCCCGGAGGCCGGGCGGTGCCCCGGAGAGAAGGGGGAGGGGCGCTCTTCTCCCTGCAGCTGGCTCCCCGGGTCCTGCCGGCGCGGCCTGGGCGGTCTCCAAGCCCCCGGTCCCTCGACGGGTGTGCTGCCTCGCCCGCTTTTCCCCAGTCCTGTGCACAGCTGGACGCGCTCTGCACACTCTGTCCCTTGTGTCGGGAGGAAAGAAGGGGCGGCGCGAAGAATGCGCCCTCCGACCCCCCCGGGCTCCAAGACAGGCAAATGGGTCCTGGGTCCCGGGAGCTCGGACTAGGGGCTAGTGGGTGGGGCAGCGTTTGCAATTTCTTGCCCGGGCGGGTGGTGGAGGGAAGGGTTTGGGGAGAGGTCCACGCTTCGTGCCGGACTGTTGAGCTGCCTAGGGGTGGTGATCAAGGCGCGGAGGAGAATCTTTGCTGGCTTGCCTTTCGTGGGGCGGGATCTCTTAGTTTTCCGAGGCGAAGATTAGTTCAGGAACAGTCTGAACCACGGAGAGATGTTCCGGACTCTGGGTCTGTTCCTTTTTTCACTGTAAATAGACTGCCCAGCGGCTCGGGAGCCTGGCTGTGCTTCCCTGCCCTCCCCGGAGGTGCAGGGTACGTGGGCACACGTGGCCCGTGCTGGGCTGCGGGAGAAAGTGAGGCATCTTTGAAGAATTGTAGGACATTCAGGGATGAGGTCTGGCACGACTATAAAGGGACTTTGGAGTTGCACAAGATTTTCCAACTTTTGTGTGGAGCGAGGCCCCTCTTCTGATTAAATAATGCCCTCTCCCGCAGGTCCCACAGTAGCTGGGTGGGTATTAGCATTTTGCCTCCTACCTGAGCCTGGTGTTGAGACAGCCTGTGGGTCCAGAGCACAGGAAGGGCTTGTTCTGAAAAGGGGCCTGTCCTTCAACTGGTTGAGACTAGTCTGGTTTTTGGCTACCAGGGTTTGGGCACTCTGGGCCTTGACCATTCTCCGGGGAGGACAGTTTCAGCCACCCACAGGCCACACAGTAGTTTTCAGGACCAAATGGGTGGAAAGAGGTAGAAAACCTATCTTTTTTTTGGTGTGTGTGTGGGGAAGCTTTGGGAACAGTAGACGGTGATGAGGCTGCAGAGGTGGACGTAAGCCAGATATGAGAGTGTGTCAATACCAAGCAGAGAAGTTGAGTTACCTGACAGGCAGCAGCGGGGAAGCCTTTGCTCCGCGTTGGAACAATCACTGGATTATGTTTCAGGTGGACAGGTGTGAGATCTGAAACAGACAGAGCCTGTAGGCCTTGGGGAGCGGTGTGGGACGGGACAGGACCAGAGACTTGTGCTGACCAGCCCTTGATGCAGGAAAGCAGTTGCATCCTGAAGTTGGATATTCCCAACCTACACCTTGGTTGTGTTCTCCCAACCAATGACTTGCTGCCTGAAATTTTTTTTTTTTTTTTTTTTTTGGAGACAGAGTCACACTTTGGCACCCTTGGTATAGTGCCGTGGCATCATTAGGTCACAGCAATCTCAAACTCCTGGGCTTAAGCAGTTCTTTTGTCTCAGCCTCCTGAGTGGCTAGGACTACAGACTCCCACCATAACACCTGGCTATTTTTAGAGATGGGGGTCTCACTCTGGCTCAGGCTGGTCTCAAACCTGTGAGCTCAGACAATCCACCTGCCTCTGTCTCCCAAGTGCTGGGATTACAGACATGAGCCACCACGCCTGGCCCCGCCTGCAATAGCTTGCCAGGCAGCCTTTCTAGGAGGTCAGGCAGAAGCCTCTGCACTGGCCTGGGGTCAGAGTCTGATGGTGCCTCCTTGTGGCTGTTGGACTGTGTTGCTCTCATGAAGGCCTCTGCTGGGTCTCTGTTACTGACATTTCTGCACACTGATCAGTGTTTCGGTGGCATCTGCTCTCCTGGGGCTCTCCCTCATATCAGTGTTAGGCTGGTGTCCAGGAACTCCACCTTCTCCTAGGGGACCAGAGGAAGGTGACCATGTGGTGATAGTATACACCAGACCTAGGAAGGATTTGTCCTGAGGTCAGTCTCCATCTGAGGGACACACACCCATCTCTCTGCCACTATCTTGGATAGAAGTTCCCAAGAGAGATGGCTGTATGGTAGGTTTGCCAGCAACTCCAGGAGCTGGGTGACAAGGTGGCATTTGGAGCACAATAACCCCTCCAAACACTTCCCTCCCCCTTCCCACCCTGCTTCTGGCCCTGGGGGCTTCTCTCCTCTGACCCTGCGCTTTCCAGCTGTCACTGTGTCCCAGGGTGTTTGGTGCCCACTTGCCTGTGATCCAGGGCTAGCCCCTCTCCCACCTGAATAGGGCAGTGGTTTTCTGGCTCCTGTGAGAGATGACCTCTCCCCAGAAGCCTGAGTGTCCTCGTAAGCCGCTGCTATCATTTGTTGAAGTGGATGAGCAGCTACTGTGTGCCTGCGGCAAGCCGGGTGCAGGGCTGCCGGCTTTAATGAGGAGCTTTGAGAAAAATATGGACAGGATCCATAAATGTTTCAGGCCAGGACACAAGCGACTATGACCACGTGCATTACGTCACCACATCACTTCCCCTGGTATTAAAAAGAGATGAATAGAAAGTTTTCCTTTTTAGCCTTTTCCTTCTGACTCACAAATTAGGCCTCCTGGAGAGTATTTCTCATGAGTTGGAAAGTGCGCTTGGGACAAAGTCTTTGGTCAGGGCCCTGGAAGGGTGGCAGCGGCCACAACTGTGGGATTTCAGCAGTGGGTGCGGTTCTAGAAGGTGTTGACTTCCCTGTGCTGAGCCGGGCTGCAGGCTGTCAGGTGGTTCCTGACCACCCAGACTCCCCCGGGCTGGCAGGACGGTTGACGACCACAAAACCACAAGTGCACATATCCCCTACCGAGATGCCCGATACTAGTCTGAGGCCTCACGTGGCTTTCCTGTTTATAGATTAATGTCAGATAACTCGTGTTCTGGGGTCCTTGGTATCTATCTCTAACTCCACTGGATTTTCTGTAAATTTTCCCATCAATTTTACTCAGGCGGGAATGGAATTTTTTTATTTTTTGAGACAGAGTCTCAATATGCCTCCCTGGGTAGAGTGCTGTGGCGTCTACAACTCACAGCAACCTCATACTCTTGGGCTTAAGCAATTCTCTTGCCTCATTCTCCCAAGTAGTGGGACTACAGACACCTGCCACAATGCCCGGCTATTTTATGGGTTGTAGTTGTCATTGTTGTTTGGCGGGCCTGGGCTGGATTCGAACCTGCCAGCTCCCGTGTATGTGACTGGCACCCTAGCTGCTGAGCTACAGGCGTTGAGCCAAGGTTCAGTCATTCCTAACCAAGAGAACTGATGTTTAAGATAAAGCAGACGACTTGGGGCTGGACAACATCAGGCTCCGTTCACTCAGCCACAGTGCTTGTCAGGAGCCTGGGCTGTTCACATGGTTCTTGCATTGCACCTGCATGTTTTGATGGGGCCTTTCCTTTCTGACCTCTTCTGCGTGGAGTCTTACCACTTCCCCAGGCTCACCTTCTCCTTTAGTCAAAAAAACATTTACTCTCAGGCTTCCTGTTCCTACACTGAACCTTTGTCTTTGCTCTGGCCCCTGCTGGGATTGCCTCTCCCGTCCCCCACCCTATGCCGCCTCTCTGCTGCCCCTTCTGTCTGGTTTTTACCTTCCAGCTGGGTTGTTAGCTCCTGGGTGGACGCTTGTCCCTGTCATCTCTGTCTGGGGTGGGCTGGTGGGTGGGCGGAGGGATCTGTGTTCTGCCAGCATTTTTTCTGAGCAGTAGGCATGTCTTTTCCCAGCTTTAGTCTGGCCATCCCCCAGTCTGTTGCTCACATGATTTTTGTTCCAAGCATCTTTCCTTTTGTAGTCTGCTGCACAGAACCGACTGTGTCAGGAAGCAAGAAGAATTTTGTTTTCTTGTGACTCTGTTCCGGCCAAATTGCATTATGCAGTTGTTCTGGTGGGAACTCCTAAAAGGATTATCTGGGCTCCAGTAATAATTGAATTCAGCAATTCAAATACCTGGCTTGTTGCAGAACCATCCCAGGAGCCCAGGAAGGGATTACACACACTCTTTTTAGCTCTAGGCTCTTTTTCCTAAGAAGACTTGCAGGGCACTCAGAGGCCTCCTTCAGGAGGCAGCTCTCACTGGGCGGAGGGGGTTCGGTGCGGGCCTTGAGTCGCTGTCTGTCATGTGGACTTTTCTCTCCAGGAAGATGAAAATAGGCCTCTTGTCTGTCTGTGGCTCCTGAGATGAACCCATTTCCAGGCATATTTGTTCTATGTGGCAGGTGTGGTGGTTAAAAAGGTGAGTTTTGGAATAAATTCTGACATCTGTATAACCTCGAGTTAGCCACCTAAAGTTCAGTTTATTTGTCTGTGACATGACACTTCCTTCCAAGAGTTATTCACGTATTAGAATAGAATTAGGGGGTGGTGCCTGTGGCTCAGTGAGTAGGGCACCGGCCCAATATACCAAGGGTGGCAGGTTCGAACCCGGCCCTGGCCAAACTGCAACCAAAAAATAGCCGAGTTTTGTGGTGGGCACCTGTAGTCCCAAGTACTTGGGAGGCTGAGGCAGGAGAATCTCCTAAGCCCAAGAGCTGGAGGTTGCCACAGCACTCTACACTGTACCGAGGGCAACAAAGTGAGACTCTGTCTCTAAAAAAAAAAAAAAAAAGGAAAGAATAGTTAGGATGTCTACACGGTATCATAGTACCTGGAACAAGGATGCTCCCAAATGGAGTCCGTTTTTATCACTGGTCATGAGGGGTAAGAATTTGTAATGCAGTTATGCGCAGCATTTTCCCAGGGATGCATTCAGAAACATTGTTACATAGTGAGAAAGTAATTGGGTTTTTCACTCAGATTTCATTCATCTGATTGTATCAAGGATAAATTCCCTGGGTGCTCTTTAAGACTTTCTGATTGGTGGGGTGCAGTGGCTCATGCCTGTAATCCCAGCACTCGGGGAGGCCAAGGGGGGAGGATTGCTGGCACTCAGGAGTTAGAGACCAGCCTGAGCAAGAGTGAGACCCTGTTTCCACTACAAAAAAAACAAAAGAGAAAAATTAGTTGGGTGCCATGGTACATACCTGTAGTCCCAGCTACTCAGGAGGCTGAGGCAGGAGGATCACTTGAGTCTGAGTGTGCAATACCAATGGCAAATGAAGGTGGTAGCACGTGACCTTCTGAGGTTGCTGGGAGCTATGAGGATGCCATGACTCTCTACCCAGAGTGACAGAGTGAGACTCCGTCTCAAAAAAAAAAAAAAAAAAAAAGACTTGCTGACTTCTCTTTTTGATGAAGAGAGAAGGCCTCCGGGTTAATTTTAGAACTTTCGGCAGGCAGTAGTAATCTAGCCAGATTTTCTTTCTTTCTTTTTTTTTTTTAGAGACAGAGTCTCACTTTGTTGCCCTCGGTAGAGTGCTGTGGCGTCACAGCTCATTGCAAACTCCAGCTCTTGGGCTTAGGCAATTCTCTTGCCTCAGCTCCCGAGTAACTGGGACTACAGGTGCCTGCCACAACGCCCGGCTGCTTTTTGTTGCAGTTTGGCTGGGGTCAGGTTCGAACCCGCCATCCTCGGTATATGGGGCTGGCACCCTACTCACTGAGCCACAGGTGCTGCCCTCTAGCCAGATTTTCAATAACATTAGTTGGGTTTATAATTTGTAAGTTTAAGATTATCTTCTCCATGGCTTGGTGCCAGTAGCACAGTGGTTACGGCACCAACCATGTGCACAGAGGTTGCCGGGTTCGAACCCGGCCTGGGCCAGCTAGACAACAATGACAACTGCAACAACAATACAAAATAGCTGGGCGTTGTGGTGGGTACCAGTTGGGCTTTGGGAGGCTGAGGCAAGAGAATTGCTTGAAGCCAAGAGTTTGAAGTTGCTGTGAACTGTGACACCATAGCATTCTACCCAGGGCAACATAGTGAGACTCTGTCACAAAAAAAAAAAAAAGAAAAAAAAAAAGATTATTTTCTCTTTATGAGAAGTTGATACTATTTTTCTATTTAAAGCAGTAGTAATATTTCTTTTTATTTATTTCTTTCATCTTTTCTATTTTTTTTTTTGTTTCGGGTAAGCAAAAATTTATTTTTAGGGCGGCACCTATGGCTCAGTAGGTAGGGCACCGGTTCCATATACCAAGGGTAGCAGGTTCAAACCCAGCCCTGTCCAAACTGCAACAAAAAAATAGCTGGGTGTTGTGGAGGGCGCCTGTAGTCCCAGCTACTCGGGAGGCTGAGGCAAGAGAATCACCTAAGCCCAAAGAGTTGGAGGTTGCTGTGAGCTGTGACACCATGGCACTCTACCGAGGGTTAATAAGTGAAACTCTGTCTCAAAAAAAAATTTTTTTATTTTTAAAATAAAAATTTAAAAAGACAGTTGATGTTTAACACTAACAACAGAGCCATGGTGTATATATAATTTTTCAGGTTACTCATTGAAGGGGGATGCTGGCCAGCAGGGCTGTGAGCTGCTTACCGGACTGTATTCCTGGCACAGGGCTGTGTCCTGGGAAGACAGGTACCTTTCTCTAATTCTCATGATGGTACCATGTGAACAAGTAGCCACTGGTGGTACATTGGTGTGCAATACCAATGGCAAGAGCAGTGAAGGTGGTGGCACGTGACCTTCTGAGGAACCCACTGGCAGGAGTCAGTATTCTACATTGCACTACCAAGGCGGAGGCTTGGAGAGAGGAATCTGAGCTTTCCTGGGTGCATTTAGTAGATTTCCTCTGTGGTGGATTGGTACAAGCACACTGATATGTGCTAAGGGGAGCAGGCCGGGGACCACGGAGGACCAGCGGTGGAATGTTCTTAAAATGAGCCAAGCCCCAGTTCCACGGACTGGCAGCACGAAACAGTTTGTAGCAAATGCGTTGAACATTGACTCGTAGACTTCTTTTTGGCTGTTTACAGACCTGTCAGTCGCAAATCCGTCAGGGCAAACTTTGGCTTCAGAAATCACTGTTGCGATGGTGGTGATGTGCGTGTTGCAGGCTGACTCTTAGTTGATCTGTGTGGTATGACTCTGATGTAAGTCATTTGGCTTTTGCTTTTAGAATCTTACCTGTGACAACCGGTTTAGTTTTAAAAATCTCATTTATAACAGCAGCAACATCTATATAGAATATGTAAATAATTAGTCTAATAAAAGTTGCATATAATTTTCATGGAAAAATTTAGTTGGAAGAAACAGGGAAGGGAGTCATAGAGATACCGTGTTTGTGAATGAGAAGATGCCATTAAAACAGGGAAGGGAGTCATAGAGATACCGTGTTTGTGAATTAGGAGATGCCATTTTTATGAGAGAGATACTCTGTCTCTTGAGTTCATGTGATCCCCTTGTTTCAGCCTCCCAACTACCTGGGACTACAGGCACCCACCACAACACCTACCTGGTTTTTCTATGTTTAGTAGAGACAGGGTCTCGCTCTTACTCAGGCTGGTCTTGAGCTCCTGAGCTCAGGCCATCCTCCTGCTTTGGCCTCCCAGAGCGTTGGGGTTACAGCGTTTGGTGTGAGCCACCGCACTCGGCCAGTAAGATTCAATATTGTAAAAATATTGACTGTCTAGTTCAAGAACTTAGTACATTTCCAACAAAAATTCTAATAGGATTTTTCATGGGATTGACAAGCCGATTCCAATTTGAGTGATGCTATAAAGAGCTAGGAATAACCTTTGGAGAGCAAAGGCAGGTGGTGGGCATTTCTTTATGGGATATCAAGGCTTTTTATCAAGCTATCATCATGTTAAATAATGTGTGGCCTAGCCCCACTCTGTCCAGCTCAGGAGCCACTAGTCACACGTGGCTACCAGGCACTTGGGTGGTATGAATCGAATAGTGTTGTAAGTGTAAAATATATACCAGATTTTGAGGGCTTAGTAGGAATAAAAAAGAAAAAAGAATGTAAAACATATCATGAATAATTTTAAATGTTTTTTCATTTTTTTTTTTTTTTTAGAGACAGAGTCTCACTTTGTCACCCTCAGTAGAGTGTGGTAGCGTCATAGCTCACAGCAACCTCTAGCTCTTGGGCTTAGGTGATCCTCTTGCCTCAGCCTCCCGAGTAGCTGGGACTACAGGCGCCCGTCACAACGCCCAGCTATTTTTTTTGTTGCAGTTTGGCCGGGGCCATGTTTGAACCTGCCACCCTCGGTATATGGGGCCGGCACCCTACACCCTACAGGCGCCGCCCCCCTATCATGAATAATTTTAAAATAATGATTACATGTTGAAAATATATTTTGGACATAATTAAGATAATATAATACTAATACAATACATTAAAATTAATTGCACCTGTTTGTTTTTAACATGAAAATCTAAATTACATATGTAAGTATATGAGCTTTCTATGGAATTGTATTTCCTATGTATTTCTATTTCCTCAGTACTGGTCTAGGCCATTAAAATGGAAGAGAGCTCGGAAACAGGGGAGACACACGTAGATTTTGGAGTACAATGGAGGTGGCATCATCAACCAGTGCAAAAGGGATGGGGTATTCAAAACCTGACGATGGGACAACTGGCTTACCGTATGGAAAACAGAATTAGATGCCCGACTTATAGCTTGTATAAAAATAAAATCCAGGTGGATTGCAGACCTAAAAATATAAAGCCCATAGTTTTATAAGTTATAGGGGCTATTTTCATGGCTCTGAAATTGGAAAGGATGTGGTTTCAGGTAGCCTTTGCTGCATAATGTACCAGCCCAAAACTTGGTGGCTTAAAACAGTCGCAATTTATTATTTCCCATGGCAACGAGGGTTGGCTGGGCAGCGCTGCCGGGTTCACCCGGGCTCGCCCATGGGGCTGCATTCTGCGGACGACTGGTCGGCTGTGCTCCCCCGTGGCCTTCCACCATGTGGGCTTCTTCATGGCTGGGTGATCTTGGGGTGTCAAGAGAATGAGAGTGGAATCTGCAAGGCTTCTTTCTGTGTTAACGCTTAGAAATGGAACAAGGTTGGTTCTGCCTATTGGACGAAGCAGCTTACCAGGCTGGCTCAGATTCAGGGATTCAAAAGGGGACACAGACTCTCCCTTCTGGTGCTGGGAACGATGAAGTCACTTTGCAGGGGTGTTGCAGCCCGTATAGCCTATGGCTAGGAGCGAGAGTTATAAGAAATACCTGTATGGCTCAAAAATGGAACACCTGGGTGGAAAGGGCGTGGAGAGGGATTCAGCTCTCCTAATAAGCATGAGAGCTCGCGAGATGGGAGCAGTGGTGAATTGGCAGTCTCTACACCTGTGGTTGTTGAGAAGGATGAGATCAGCCTTGTATTAGGCTGGAGGAGAAGGCAGTCGGGAGCATGTGCATTCTATCACGGACCCCTTACTCTGACTCTGCCTCCTCTCCTGCCTGCAGAACACCAGCACGGCGTCTCTCTGCTGAAGATCACCAAGCTCTGCTAAAGACTAAGATCTATCTTTCTAAGAAGGCTGCTTTACTCTAAGACTCTCTCTCTCCAGCTAAAGTAGACAGCCCCCAGGCACCTAAGAGAAACTGAACCTGGGCAACGTAACTTAGCGGTCGGCATCCGGAACCTAGTTAAACTGGGTCCAAGACCTAGCCAGTCCTGGGCCTTGGCAAGAAGTGTCAGAAGTAACATGGGACACAGGGGGACCCGTCAGAGGACAGGCGTGTCAACCACAGCTTTCCTAAGATTCAAAAGCACTGATTGTGAAGGCAAAGATTGACAAATCTGACTACTGTAACCCTTGATCGACGTGGATTCGAACTGCATGGGTTTGCTTATATGTGGACTTTTCCCAAAACAAATTTAGATTGAAGATACGGTCTTCAGGTGGGCATGGTGCCTCGCACCTCTAATCCTAGCATTCTGTAAAGCCACGATGGGTGGATTGCCTGAGCTCAGGAATTCAAGACCAACCTGAGTAAGAGCAAGACCCCTGTCTACTAAAAACAAAAACTAGCCAAGCATTATAGTGGGCACCTGTAGTCTCAGTTACTTGGGAGGCTGAGGCAGGAGGATCACTTGAGCCTGAGAGTTTGTGGTTGGGGACACCATGGCCTTTGAGTTGACAAAGTGAGGCTCTGTCTCAAAAATAAAAGAAAAAAAGAAGACATAGTTTTCATGGGATTCAAGACCCATATATACAGAGGGCTGACTTTCTGTCAGGTTCCCGAGGGCCTGCTGTGGGACTTGGGGTATCCATGGATTTGGGTGTGTGCAGGGGCCTGGAACCAATGGCCGAGCATACTGTGGGACAACTGTATGTTAAAGTCAAAACAGTAACTTCTGACCACACCCAGTTGAGAAATGAATAGATGCTTTTAGACTGGAAGATATTTACAGTTTTAGTATACACATATGTAAAGAACTATAAATCACAAGAGAAAGGCCAAAAACCTGGTGGGAAAATGGACCAAGCCACGAGAAGGCAATTCGCAGAACATAAAGAAACTTAATTCATTTGGCTAATGCATTAATGATTAACAAAGTCCAACTGACTTTGGAAGTCAGAGAAATGAGAATTCAAAGCAGGGAGATACTACTGTCTCTGTCTGTTCAGGTTACTATAACAAAATGCCATCGACTGGGTGGCTTCTAACAAGTGCTGGGAAGTCCAAGGTCACAGATGGCCATCTTTTGTCTGTTACCTTAGATTACAGAAGTAGCAAAGAGGCTCTCCCAGGCCTCTTTTAAAAGGGGACTAATCCCATTCATGAGAGCAGTGCCTTGAAAACCTAATCATATCCCAAAGCCCCACCTTCTGTCTAATACCATCATTTTGGTGGGTTAGGGTTTCAAAATATAAATTTGGGGGGCACATGGACAAATAGAAATTAATTAATGTTATGACAACAAGAAGTGTTGGTTAAGGTGTGCCGTGAGAAGGGGGAAGTGGCCAGGATTACACCTGTAATCCCAGCACTCTGGGAGGCTGAGGCGGGTGGATCGCTTGAGCTCAGGAGTTTGAGACCAGCCTGAGCAAGTGGGAGATCCCATCTCCACTGAAAAATAGAAAAACTAGCTGGGCGTAGTGGCACACTCGTGTAGTCCCAGCTACTTGGGAGGCTGAGGGGAGAGAATTGCTCTTGGTATGATGCCGTGACACTCTACCGAGGGTGACAGAGTAAGACTGTGTCTCAGAAGACAAAAAGAAGGGGGAAAGTTAGAATATTTTTTTGTGGAGGTTGAAAGTGGTTTGGTTTTGCCAGCATTTGCTGCAGTAATATAGATTCAAGGACTACATGTAAGGTTATAAAAGTGTTCATTGCAAGGGGCGGCGCCTGTGGCTCAGCGAGTAGGGCGCTGGCCCCATATACCAAGGGTGGTGGGTTCAAACCCAGCCCCGGCCAAACTGCATCAAAATATAGCCGGGCATTGTGGTGGGCACCTGTAGTCCCAGCTACTCAGGAGGCTGAGGCAAGAGAATCGCCTAAGCTCAGAAGCTGGAGGTTGCTGTGAGCTGTGACTGCACAGCACTCTACCAAAGGGTGACAAAGTGAGACTCTGTCTCTACAAAAAAAAAAAAAAAAAAGTGTTCATTGCAGCGTTCTTTGTAATACTGAAAAGGTGAAAGTAACTTTAATGTAGGATCTAATATCCTGGTAAATAAACTGTGACATGTTTGCTTAACATGCTGTGGAGCCATCATGAGTTAACTTGTGTTTGCACTTGCATTTAGCTATTGCGATTTTTAAGACACAGGGCAATGTAGGATATTGTAAAAGCTTTCTTGATCGTGTTCAGCCATCTTGCAAAAATTTCGGCCATGACGGATCATGATGGTGAAGAATTTTTCAGTGAATTATATGCAGAAGCTTTATGTGATTGTTTAAGTGATTTTGAAATATTTTGTTGTGACCTAGAAAATGATAGTATATCAGAATGCAGTTATGAATCTGATATTACAACACCAAAATGGGAAAAAATAAATGTAATAGAATCTGATAGCGAAAGTAACTTTGAGGAAGAGCGGATTGAAAACGCACCAAACTCAGATGATGCAAATATTTTGGGTGTAACTGGTGAACTTAGTGGTCCACAGAATATCAGTAAAGGGACGGATTTACTTTTTGAGAATGACTTTTTCGATTTAGTTGCTTCTCAAACCAATTTATACCACTAACAAATGGAACAATTTTTTAAGAACTCTGCCAAAACTTTACCATGGATTGAAGTCATCGCTAATGATATAAAGAAGTTCTTCAATTTACTGATATTGATCAGAAATATTACAGTGGGGACATTACTGGTCAATGGACCCTTTGCTTGAAACACCAATATTTCTGAAAACTATGACCAGAATGAGATTCAAGCAAATCCTTACATTTCTTTCATCTTAGTGATGAATCACAAGCTATATCTAGTGAAGACAGACTCGATAAAATTAGGATATACGCCAGGTGCAATGGCTCACGCCTGGAATTCCAGCACTCTGGGAGGCTGAGGCACGTGGATTGCTTGAGCTCAGGAGTTCAAGACCAGCCTGAGTAAGAGTGAGACCTCATTTCTGCTAAAAGTAGAAAAGTTAATTGGGCATTGTGGCAGGCACCTGTAAACCCATTTACTCAGGAGGTTGAGACGAGAAGATCACGCGTGAGCCCAAGAGTTTGAGGTTGCTGTGAGCTACGATGCCATGGCACTGTGCCCAGGGCAACAGACTATGGTTCTATCTCAAAAGAAATAAATAAAATTGGAAGATATGTACAAAGTTTCAAAAATCCATTCTGGATAAAGTATATTGAAGTTCATTTAGATTGTTTCACTTTCATATCTGGTTGTAGCATAATAGCCAGTGACATGGGGATAGCCTTGTGTGAAATTGCTGGTGAACAATATGTTAAAAGAATATTGTACAGTAGAAATTAATGAATGGTGCTATGTGGCTGAACATAGATAGAACTTAAAAACATAATGTTCATTGTAAAGGGTATGTCATAGTTACAGTGTGATGCCATTTAGGTACATTCCAAAGCCCACAAAACAATAGTTTTTTTTTTTTTTTTTTTTGAGACAGAGCCTCAAGCTGTCACCCTGGGTAGAGTGCTGTGGCATCACAGCTCACAGCAACCTCCAATTCCTAGGCTCAAGCGAGTCTCTTGCCTCCTCCTCCCAAGTAGTTGGGACTACAGACACCCACCACAACGCCCGGCCATTTTTTGGTTGCAGCCGTCATTGTTGTTTGGTGGGCCTGGCTGGATTCGAATCCGCCAGCTCAGGTGTACATGGCTGGTGCCTTAGCCTGTTGAGCCACAGGTGCCAAGCCAATAGTTTTTTAAATTAATTAATTTTTTTGAGAGAGAGTCTCACTATGTCGCCCTCAGTAGAGTGCCGTGGCATCGCAGCTCATAGCAACCTCAACTCTTGGGCTTAGGCGATTCTCTTACCTCAGTCTCCCAAGTAGTTGAGACTAAAGGCGCCCGCCACAATGCCTAGCTATTTTTTATTGCAGTTGTCCTTGTTTAGATGTACGTGGTTGGCACCATAACCACTGTGCTACGGGCGCCGAGCCAATAGTTTTTTTCTTGTTTGTGAATGTGTAAGTTATGAAAATAATTAAAATGTGGGCGAGAAAGATAGTACACTTCACCATGGTGGTTACTTTTGAAAGGGGGCAAGAGAATGGGATCAGAGAGGGCAGGGGACCCCAGCCTGCTGTGATACGATTTATTCTTAAAAGAAAATCTGAGGCAGACGTGGCAATATGTTAAGCTTCCTTAATCCTGGTGGTAGATCTGCATTATTGCTCAGTACTTTTCCGTGTGCTTAAAATATGTCATTAAAAATACATGAGTATCTTTAGAATGTCATACTTTTGGTCATGTGTTCTAAGAATAGCCGTTTATAGTTTTGCCGTGAGTTGGAGTTTAGCAAGATTTTCCAAGCATAATTCATACTTCTAACCAATAAGCAGGTCATCTCGAAGTTGGCAGGTTATGTCTGATATTTCCTGATGGAGTCTGTGGAGGAGAGTAATACAGATCAAAGATGCTTTTTAGAAATTGCAAGCTGAACGGGCGAGGTGGCTCACCCCTGCAACCCCAGCACTCTGGGAGGCTGAGGCGCGTGGATCAGTTGAGCTCAGGAGTTTGAGACCAACCTGAGCAAGAGTGAGACCCCATCTCTACTAAAAAGAGAAAAACTGACCGGGAGTTGTGGCAGGTGCCTGTAGTCCGGTGGTTCTCAACCTTCCTAATGCCGCGACCCTTTAATACAGTTCCTCATGTTGTGGTGACCCCAACCATAAAATTATTTTCGTTGCTACTTCATAACTGTAATTTTGCTACTGTTACGAATTGTAATGTAAATATCTGATATGCAGGATGTATTTTTCCCAGCACTGTGGGAGGCTGAAGCAAGAGGATCGCTTGAGCCCAAGAGTCTGAGGTTGCTGTGAGCTATGACACCATGGCACTGTACCCAGGGCCACAGAGTGAGATTCTGTCTCAAAAATAAATAAATTACACCAGTTGAAGACTTTTGGGCGTTATATAAATCTGAAAATGATCATTTGTGGCTTTTTCCCAATGTCTTGTCCAGGAAGCTCTCTCTGACCCATCTGAAGTCCATATGGCTCTATATGATGAAGACCTGCTAAAGAATCCTTTCTACCTGGCTCTTCAGAAGTGGCGCCCTGACCTGTATAGCAAGGTGGCCCAAGTCCACGGCATCGTAAGTGCCTTGACCCTCAGGTGTGAGTGATGCCAGGGACATGGGGACTGAGGCTGAGTTTAGAGGGAGTCTGTTACTGACCTGCGGAGTTTGGAGGGAGTCTGTTACAGACCTGCTGAGTTTGGAGGGAGTCTGTTACTGACCTGCTGAGTTTGGAGGGAGTCTGTTACAGACCTGCTGAGTTTGGAGGGAGTCTATTACAGACCTGCTGAGTTTGGAGGGAGTCTGTTGCAGACCTGCTGAGTTTGGAGGGAGTCTGTTACAGACCTGCTCAGTTTGGAGGGAGTCTGTTACTGACCTGCTCAGTTTGGAGGGAGTCTGTTACTGACCTGCTGAGTTTGGAGGGAGTCTGTTACAGACCTGCTGAGTTTGGAGGGAGTCTGTTACTGACCTGCTCAGTTTGGAGGGAGTCTGTTACAGACCTGCTGAGTTTGGAGGGAGTCTGTTACAGACCTGCTGAGTTTGGAGGGAGTCTGTTACTGACCTGCTCAGTTTGGAGGGAGTCTGTTACTGACCTGCTGAGTTTGGAGGGAGTCTGTTACTGACTTGCTGAGTTTGGAGGGAGTCTGTTACAGGTCTGCTCAGTTTGGAGGGAGTCTGTTACAGGCCTCCTGAGTTTGGAGGGAGTCTGTTACTGACCTGCGGAGTTTGGAGGGAGTCTGTTACTGACCTGCTGAGTTTGGAGGGAGTCTGTTACTGACCTGCTGAGTTTGGCGGGAGTCTGTTACAGACCTGCTGAGTTTGGAGGGAGTCTGTTACAGACCTGCTGAGTTTAGAGGGAGTCTGTTACAGACCTGCTGAGTCTGGAGGGAGTCTATTACTGACCTGCTCAGTTTGTTGAGGCCCCAGAAGCACGCTTGGTGGGGGAAAGCCCGGCCAGGGGTTGGCATGAGTTCCCTCATCCAGGAAGGCCCCTGTGGCCCAGCGTGCAGCCCTTTCTCTGAACTCCTGGCCCTGTCTGTGCCCAATCATGTCCATGGAGCACCCCATTCACAGTGGGGGCTCATGTGGCCGTGTTCCCCTTTGTCTCTTGTTCCTCTTTTTTTTTTTGGTGGAGATAGACTCACTCTATCATCCTTGGTAGAGTGCTGTGGCGTCACAGCTCACAGCAACCTCCAACTCCTGGGCTCACGCGATTCTCCTGCCTCAGCCTCCCAAGTAGCTGGGACCACAGGCGCCCGCCACAGCGCCCGGCTAATTTTTGATGCAGTTCGGCCGGGGCCGGGTTTGAACCCGCAGCCCTCGGTATATGGGGTTGGCGCCCTACTCGTTGAGCCACAGGTGCCTCCCTCTTGTTCCTCTTTTGGCCACGAGCGCTTTACCCTGGTGGAAGTCGGTGCCTCCCCTCTGGGGAGGACTCCTCGTCCGTGTCCGTGAGGCGGGCGCTCTCTCCCGCAGAGAAGAGAGCACGTGAGCACATTCACACGTGCCTTTGAAAGGCCCACGGGAGCAGTCAGGTAACAGGAATGAGAGAGCCGGCTGGAGAATCCGGAGCTGTCTCGGCAGGGGCGTCTCTCGGGGGCGGGGGCTGCCCTGTGTTACAGGCCTTCCAGTCAGTGAACGAGGCCGGCATCTGTGCCATCCGTGGCCTCTGTCTTCTCCCCTTCTTCCGACGTGTGCACGTTGCCCAGGTATGTCAGGCGGCAGCAGATCTGAAGTGAAGGAGAAGGCAGCTCAGCTCACGTCGGCTTCAGCTTCTCAGCTGCCTGTCTGCAAAACTGGGCTTGGCTCTACCCAGTTGGCTTCTCTCTGACAAAAGAAGAACTTTCTTTCTATTTTTTTTTTGTTTTTGAGACAGAGCCTCAAGCTGTCACCCTGGGTAGAGTGCTGTGGCATCACAGCTCACAGCAACCTCCAACTCTTGGGCTTAAAGCAATTCTCCTGCCTCCACCTCCCAAGTAGCTGGGACTACAGGCGCCCGCCACGGCGCCCGGCCATTGTTTGCTTATAGCCGTCATTGTTGTTTGGCGGGCCCGGGCTGGCTTTGAACCCGCCAGCTCAGGTGTACGTGGCTGGCGCCTTAGCCACTTGAGCTACATGTGCCAAGCCGAGACTCTATCTTAAAAAAAAGAAAAACAACAAAAAATCCCCCCAACAACATCAAAAAAGAAAAAACCAGCAGATGAACTTGGCTGGCAGCAACCATGGCCCTTTTGGCAAGTGACCCCTGGCGTTCTCCCTAGAGACTAGCTGGGGGTCTGTGGATACGCCCCGTTGTGCTGAAGTCGTCAATGACGCGTCTCTGTCGTCCGCCCGGCTTGTTTTTCTCAGGTCCTAGTACCCTGCAAAGGAAGCCTTTCCAGCGGCGTGCAGGCGTCTTGCCAGTTCGAGTCCTACATTTTGATCCCAGTGGAAGAGCATTTCCAGACCCTAAATGGAAAGGTATTCATTTCTCGCTGGGGCACTTGAGTCACTCACTCGGCATTTGGGGGTGGGGTGGGGAGAAGAGGGGAGATCCTGTCCCTGGGTCTCACGTCTGCGTGGAATGACTCTCTGGGACAGTGTGACCTATCACGGTAGCCCTGTGGACAGAGTTGGAGGGCCCTCTGCCCTCGTGGTGGAGGGAAAGGGAGAAGGTAGCCGTGGGTAGGACCCTGGCGCCTGTCTTAGAGGGGTTGGGGCTGGACACCTCTCCCTCTGCCCACAGTGCGGTCTCTGCCGGGAGTGGGTGAGTGGCTGAAACATCTCGTCTGTGGGAGCCACTTCACCCTAGTGTCCTTGGAAGCGTGTGGGTTTCTTAACTGCAGATTCGACTTCAGGGGTGTATATTTTAACTTTTGAAAACTTTTTTTTAATGCGTAGTTTCAAACCTACGGAAAGTTGCAGTAATGTACCAAGAACTCTCCTGCACCCTTGCTGGAGACTAGTCAGCTGTTCATGTTTTCCCCACATGTGTTCTGTTCAATCACCTTTTCTCTGCACACATGATCATTACTTTTTCTTTCTTTCTTTTTTTTTTTTTTTGCAGTGTTTGGCAGGGGTTGGGTTTAAACCCACCACCTCTGGCATATGGGGCCGTTGCCTTACTCCATTGAGCCACAGGCACCGCCCTATCATTACTTTTTCTAAACCTTTCAAGAATGAATTGCTGACCCTGCGCCCTTTAACCCCACGAGAGGGAACTGTGTATTTCCTAAGAACAGGCATTCCTTACATAATCATGATGCAGTGAACACAGGCCCCAAATTCCACACTGATAGAATGTTCTCCAACAAACTGTCCTCACGCACATTGTGTGAATTATGCTAATAACATCATTTTATAACAAAAAAAATTTTGTTTTCTTTTTAGATTTGGGGTCACACAATGCACTGGATCCTTAGTCTTTCTGGTTTCCTTAATTTGGAACAAACCTTCGCTTTTTCTTTGTCTCTAGCAACACTGACATTTTTGTTTTCTTTTCTCGTACAAACTCTCCGTCCGTGTGGGTTTATCTGATGTGCCCCATGCTTAGATGACAGTTGGGCTTTGTTGGCAGGGTTGCCGGGCGAGAGGTGTTTTATCTCTGTCTGTGTATCCTGTCAGGAGGGACGTGTCGTCATTTTGTCTCTTTCCTTGTTAATTTAGGGTAGGTGGCTCTTTTTTTAAAGGGGAAGCAGGTAGGTTCTGAGAGGAGGATATTTTTTTATTCTCAGTCAGGACTAGCCCTGTTTGCCGACCCGGCCACAGGGGCGGCCAGGCGACACCGGCCTTCTCGCTGGTCTGGGGGTTTTAGCCCGAGGGTGCTGTGGCCGGCAGACGGGAGGCAGTCCGTCTGTTCTGGGCTGGCAGCCCGAGGCCCAGGAGACACACTGTTGTTTTCTTGCCAAAGTTCTCACCACGGCTGTCAGTTTACTTGTTCTCTTTGGGATACCCACATCTACGAAGAGGACAAAGGCTTATCTTGGCCGGTCTTCCCCGTGCACCTGACCAGCGCCAGAGTGAGCTGTGGAGACACAGTGGCGTTCTTCAGCCCGTCCGCGCGGCGCTGTGGGATTGCTGTGATTACAATCACATAGGACGGCCTTCTTTCTTTTTCTTTTCCCAAAGGGTATAGAATTTCTTCTGCGTAAGAAGTAACTTAATATCTTTTCTGTTGCAACTTTTATTTTGTTTTATTTATTTATTTTCTTTTTAAATTCTATTTTTTTTTTTTTTTTTTTTTGCAGTTTTTGGCCAGGGCTGGGTTTGAACCCACCACCTCTGGCATATGGGGCCGGCGCCCTACTCCTTTGAGCCACAGGTGCTGCCCTATTTATTTTCTTTTTAGAGACAGAGTCTCACTTTGTTTCCCTCGTTAGAGTGCTGTTGCGTCATAGCTCACAGCAACCTCCAGCTCCTGGGCTTAGGCGATCCTTGTGCCTCAGCCTCTCGAGTAGCTGGGACTACAGTGGCCGCCACAACACCTGCATATTTTTTGGTTGCGGTTTGGCTGGGGCTGGGTTCAAACCCGCCACCCTTGGTATATGGGGCCAGCGCCCTGCTAACTGAGCCACAGGCGCTGGCTTATTTTATTTTATGTTTTAAATTTTCAGATTAACAGGAGAGTATCAACGATGAGGTTACAATGTTTGCATTTGTCAGGTAAAGCCCCTGTTGTAGTCGTGTCCCACACCCAGGAGGTGTACCATATCTATATACCCTTACGTACCCATTAAGTGGGAGCACACCAATGCCTGTTCCTCCTTCCCTCTCTCCCAATTTGAATTGAGTTTTTCCTTTGTGTGGGTGAGTATTAGGTCATCTGCTGGTCCCATATTAGTACTGAGTACATTGGATACTTGCTTTCCCATTCTCATGGTATTTTGCTAAGAAGAATGTGTTTCAACTGCGTCCAGGTTAATACAAAAGATGTAAGGTCTCCATCTTTTCCTCAGGGCTGAATTCCACTCTGTGGGCAACTTTTACTTTAATTTTTTTCAGAGACAGTGTTTCATCCTGCTGTAGCAGCATTTAAAAGGGACCTGTGTACTTTGTAGCCACAGCTACAAAGGGGAGCCAAGAGGAGAGAAAACATTTTAGTATCAAAAAGAATAAAACAGGGGCGGCACCTGTGGCTCAGCGAGTAGGGCGCTGGCCCCATATACTGGACGCCACGGCACTCTACCAAGGGCGATAAAGTGAGACTCTGTCTCTACAAAAAAAAAAATAAATAAATAAAACACTTGGGCATGCCCGGCATTTGTATTTCTAGCTACTCAGGAGGTTAGGAGGTTCAGGAGTCTGGGGCTCTGGTGAGCTGTGATCATGCCTGTGAATGGCCACCACACTCCAGCCTGGGCAACATAGAAAGACACTCATCACTAAACATATGCTGGGTTTTTTTGTTTTGTTTTGTTTTGTTTTGAGGCAGAGTCTCAAGTTATTGCCCTAGGGAGAGTGCCATGATGTTACAGTTCACAGCAACCTCAAACTCTTGGGCTTAAGCAATTTTCTTGCCTCAGCCACCCAAGCAGCCGGGCAGGACAGGCACCTGCCACAATGCCCTGCTATTTTTTTGGTTGTAGTTGTCTTGTTGTTTGGCAGGCCCGGGCTGGATTGGAACCTACCAGCTCTGGTGTACGTGGCTGGTGCTCTGGCCACTAAGCTACAGGCGCCGAGCCTAGAAATACGTATTTTTTTTTTTTTATAATTTTATTGAATCATAATTGTGTATATTGGTGCAATCATAGGGCACAATGTGCTTCATATACAATCAGAAATATTTTGATCGTACTGTTACAGAGAAATACGTATTTTTAAAAAAGAGTAAACCAAGGGAATGTTTTTGTCCCAGGAAACCCAAATTGGGGTGAAGGTGTGCGGAGTCTGGTTAAGTGCCATATCGGGGGGTAGGGTGAAGGGAGCAGCGGTCTCCACTGGTGGCTCGTACAGTGATACCTTTCTTGTTCCAGGACGTCTTTATTCAAGGAAACAGGATAAAATTAGGAGCTGGTTTTTCCTGTCTTCTCTCTGTGCCCATTCTGTTTGAAGAAACTTTCTACAATGAAAAAGAAGAAAGTTTCAGTATCCTGTGTATAGCCCATCCTTTGGAAAAGAGAGAGAGTTCAGGTATTCTGGGAGAAAACCCTTTTTTTTTGGGCTGGGTATGGTGGCTCACATTTGTAACCCTAGCACTCTGGGAGGCCCAGGTGGGTGGGTTGCTTGAGCTCAGGAATTCGAAACCAGCCTGAGCAAGAGTGAGACCCCCGGGCAGCACCTGTGGCTCAGTGGGTAGGGCACTGGCCCCATTTACCAAGGGTGGTGGGTTCAAATCTGGCCCCGGCCAGACTGCAACAGAAAATAGCCAACATTGTAGCAGGTGCCTGTAGTCTCAGCTGCTTGGGAGGCTGAGACAAGAGAATCACCTAAGCCCAGGAGTTGGAGGTTACTGTGAGCTGTGACGCCACAACACTCTACTGAGGGTGATAAAGTGAGACTCTGTCTCTTAAAAAAAAAAAAAAGGGTGTGAGACCCCATCTCTACTAAAAATAGAAAAACTAGCCGGGCATGGTGATGGGCACCTGTTGTCCCAGTTACTCGGGAGGCAGGAAGATCTCTGGAGCCCAAGAGTTTGAGGTTGCTGTGAGCTGTGACATTGTGGCACTCTACCCAGGGTGACAGAGTGAGACTGTCTCAAGAAAACCTTTTTCTCTTGATTTGGAGAAATGTGTTTGTTGTACTTCTTCCTGACACAGCTGTTAAACATCCCAAAAATATTCCAGGGCCCACTGGAAACCAGCGTAACTGTTCGCAGTAGTTCTCCCTAGAACTTACTCAAAGTCATTTGGAGCTAAGGGGATGTGTATCCAGGCTGCCACGTATGGTTGCACAGGTTGGATACTGTACAATTCCAGGGGGCGCTGTTCACATAGACCTCAAGTGTTCTGTGATGAACCAGGGACGTGAATGTCCCCACTCCCATGCCCCAAGTTGTGGAAAGCATAGTCCTGGTCTTGTCACTGGCTCTTATACGGTCATTCGTTACTCAGCCAGCCCCACTGTGGTGCCTCTTTGAGATGGCATTACTATTATTTTTTATTCCAGGTTAATCTGAGGGTACAAAGAATTAGGTTACAATGTTTGCATTTGTTAGGTAGAGTCCCTCTTATAACTGTGTCCTGTCCCCAAGAGGTGTGTCGTACACCCTAACATCGTGCCCATTAAGTGGGAGCAAACTCCCCCCCTCCCTCCTTACTGCTCCCTTCTCCCCTTGTCCCACCCCCCACCTTGAGTTGATTTGAGTTTTTCTGTTATATGTATTAGATCATCTACTGGCTTCATGTCAGAATTGAGTACATTGGATTCTTGTGTCTCCATTCTTATGATGCTTTACTGAGAAGAATGTGTTTTAGCTCCATCCAGGTTAATACAAAAGATGTAAAGTCTCCATCTTTTTGATGACTAAATAGTATTCCATGGCGTACATATACTGCAGCTTGTTAATCCTTTCCTGGGTTGGTGGGGATTTAGGCTGTTTCCACATTCTGGCAATTGTAAATTGAGCTGCAGTAAATAATCTAGTGCAAATGTCCTTATGATAAAAGGATTTTTTTTTTTTTTCTGGGTAGATGCCCAGTCATGGGATTGCAGGGTCAAATGGGAGGTGTGAGTTAAGATCCTTGGGGATTCTCTATACTTCCTTCCAAAGAGGTTGTATTAGTTTGCAGTACTATCAATAATGTAAAAGTGTTCCCTTCTCTCTATGAGATGTCATTTTTGTGTGTGTGTGTGGTTTTTTTTTTTTTTTTTTGGCCAGGGCTGGTTTGAACCCGCCACCTCTGGCATATGGGGCTGGCGCCCTACTCCTTTGAGCCACAGGTGCCACCCCAAGATGTCATTATTTTTAATGAATAATCATTCTTCATTTGCTCCAGGAACTTTCGATGACAATCAGGGTGCCAGGTGCACTCTGAGGCCGTCGTCATCAGGAATCTGGGCGTCCTAACATGAGTGTCACTGTTCCTGCCCACAGTCCTAGGTAGTCTGGGTCTGTTTCCAGGAAAAGGCTTTGAGAGGAACTGGCTTCTGCACCCCAGTCTGTCCTATAACTGGGCTGTTCTTGTGCAATATCTAGAAATGAGGACATTGCCCCTGGGAGCAGGGAAAGTTCTGGAACTTCTCCTACCAGGAAGCAGCCGAGGTTTCAGCCAGCCTGGCCCCTCCGTCTCTTTTTCAGAAGAGCCTTCAGCACCCTCAGATCCCTTTTCCCTGAAAACCATTGAAGATGTGAGAGAATTTTTGGGAAGGCACTCGGAGAGATTCAACAGGAACATCGCCACTTTCCACCGAACATTCCGAGAATGTGAAAGAAAGAGCCTCCGTCACCACATAGTCAGTAGCCATGTCCTCTCCTGCCTGGCACACCCCGTCCCTGGCCCATCCAGGGCACCAGGACCCTGCGTCTACCCCAAAACATTCCTGCTGCCACTGCCACTGCCACTGTTGGAAGACCTATACAAATGGCCCATTTTAACTATAAAAATTGTGCTGCCTGTGATGGCACGTGCCTGTACTCCCGGCTGCTTGGGAGGCTGAGGCAGGAGGATCCACTGAGCCTCGGAGTTTAAGGCCAGTCTGGGAACACAGCAAGATGCTCTCTCAAAAAAAACTTTATAAAAGTAATATAAGCTACTGTAAAGTACTTGAGAATCATGGGAAGGTCATGTCAACCCCAAGGGGAAATTTTTCCTGCTTTTAATGCATATAGATCTAAAATATATTAAAAAAAAATCAATTGTGTAACTGATTTGATAAAGCTTGCATTAGTGGCTGGGGATGGGGGCTCACGTGGTGGCTCATGCCTGTAATCTTAGCATTTGAGGAGGCCCAGGTGGGTGGATTGCTTGAGTTCAGGAGTTCGAGACCAGCCTGAGCAAGAGTGAGACCCCGAATCTCCACTAAAAATAGAAAAATTAGCTGGGCATTTGTAGTCCCAACTACTTGGGAGGCTGAGGCAAGGGAATTGCTTGAGTCCAGAAATTTGAGGTTGCTGTGAGCTGTGTTACCAGGGTGCTCTAGCCTGGGGCAATAGAGTGAGACTCTTTTTTTTGTTGTTGTTGCAGTTTGGCTGGGGCCAGGTTTGAATCTGCCACCCTCGCTATATGGGGCCAGTGCCTTATTCACTGAGCCACAGGCGCCACCCAAGAGTGAGACTCTTAAAAAAAAAAAAAAAAGCTTGCATTAGCATGTTAAGCTCTGGGGTACCCCCCATGTTCAGGTTTTATTATTTTTTTTAGATAGTCTTTCTGTCTCTTGCCATGGTGTGGCCTGGCATCATAGCTCCCAGCAACCTCAAAGCCTTAGTCTCAAGCCATCCTCCTGCCTCCCCAGTAGCGGGGACTACAGGTGCCCACCAAGAGGCTCAGCTAGTTTTTCTATTTTTATTTATTTATTTATTTTTTTGAGACAGAGCCTCAAGCTGTCACCCTGGGTAGAGTGCCGTGGCATCCCAGCTCACAGCAACCTCCAATTCCTGGGCTCAAGTGAGTCTCCTGCCTCAGCCTCCCAAGTAGGTGGGACTACAGGCGCCCGCCACAACGCCTGGCCATTTTTGGTTGCAGCCGTCATTGTGGTTTGGTGGGCCCGGGCTGCATTAGAACCCACCAGCTCAGGTGTACGTGGCTAGCGCCTTAGCCCGTTGAGCCACAGGCACCGAGTCAGTTTTTCTATTTTTAGCAGAGATGGGGCTTTGCTCTTGCTGAGGCTGGTCTGGAACTCTTGAGCTCAGGCGATCCACCTGTCTCCACCTCCCAGATGGCTTGGAGAACAGGCATGTGCCACTGCTCCCAGCTCATGGCCTGCGGTGGTGAGAGCAGCTGATGGTAAGAGCAGCTGGTCTCTCTCTGCAGGACTCCGTGAACGCTCTCTACACCAAATGCCTCCAGCAGCTTCTGAGGGACTCTCACCTGGTAAGCAGCAGGACTTCCAAAAGACAGGCCGCAGTCTGCCCGCATGCAGCTCCCAGCTCTTTAACTGCCCTTGTCTTGTCCTCCAGAGAATTCTTGCCAAGCAGGAGGCCCAGATGAGCCTGATGAAGCAGGCAGTGGAGGTTAGGAGCAGGGGGGCAGTGGCCGGGAGGCGGTCCTTGTCACCCGACACAGCCCCTGAACTGGGGTCCGTTGATTTCACAGATGTATGTTCACCATGAAATTTACGATCTGATCTTTAAATACGTGGGCACCATGGAGGCAAGTGAGGTAGGTTTCCAGTCACTGTCACCCAGGACAGAAGCCCCCGTTCTGTGCTTTTCAAGAAATGTGAAGCTCCGTTAACCTGTGTTGTTAGGATGCCGCCTTTAACAAAATCACAAGGAGCCTGCAAGATCTTCAGCAGAAAGATATCGGGGTGAAGCCTGAGTTCAGGTGAGGGTCCCCGAGGCTTCTTTGTGGTCTAGGCGGGACTTTGATGTGGTGGGTTGAGGAGCAGTGAAGTTACTTGTGATCAAGCATAAAGAGCTGAAGTTGACAGGTGGCTGGCGTACAAGTGGACAGGAGCTTCCAGGTGCGGGGTTTTCTACAGCTGGTCTGTGGGAGGGCGTGTAACTCACCCAGGTGTGTTCTCTGTGTAAGGGGACCCTGCCCTAGCGGCATCCCCTTTTAAGTTAATTTAATTTTTATTAGGGTGCAAAAATGTCTGATACATTTATATTAAATCACTCCTCCCCACCTGGCTATTTCCCTCTGGGGCCCAGTGATTTGTATTTTTTCTCCAAATTTCTGGTGTAGCTTTCTTTCTTTTTTTTCTTTTTTCTTTCTTTCTTTCTCTCCCCTTCCTTCCTTTCTTGTTCTTTTCTAACTTTCTTTTATTTCTCTTTTCTTCTCTCTCTTCTCCCCTGGTACAGCTCAGCTAACTCTCTGTCACCTGCACTCTACATAGGACTTAAAACTGTTCTCTTTTGCCACTGACTTGAGTCCGATTACTTTGCAGAATCTATTTTCCTTTTTTTTTTCATTCCTTCTGGTCTATTGTAAGACACAGATAACCTGAGTAACATTATGAGGTCCGGGAGGAAGGCCATTCCCGCTGTGGAGTGAAGCTGTGGCCTTCCAAATTACTTTACAGCTTCAACATCCCCCGTGCAAAGAGAGAACTGGCTCAGCTGAACAAATGCACCTCCCCACAGCAGAAGCTGGTGTGTTTGCGAAAGGTGGTGCAGCTGCTCACACAGTCTCCGAGCCATCGAGGTTTGTGCTTGGGGAAGGGGCCGGGGCAAAGGGAAGGACGTACCTACCCCGATGGAAAGGTTGGCTGAGGAGTGGTGCTGTCCTAAGGGGTCTCATGTGCAGCAGTGCGTCCAGCGTGGGCTCTCAGAGTCTGCTCAGGAGTGGATGCTTGGTTCGCAGGGCAGGTCAGACACATTCAGGGTATGAAAATAGGGATGGAGAAGCAGCGCCTCAGAACTGAGCTGAACTGGCTGGATGCAGTGGCTCATGCCTGTAATCCCAGCACTTTGGGAGGTTGAGGCAGGAGGATCACTAGAGCTCAGGAGTTCCAGACTAGCCTGAGCAACAGTAAGACCCCATCTCTTCTAAAGATAGAAAAACTAGCCAGGTGTTGTCGTGGGTACCTGTAGTCCTAGCCACTTCGGAGGCTGAGGCAAGAGAATTGCTTGAGCTGAAGAGTTTGAGGTTTCTTGAGGCAGCGCCTGTGGCTCAGTGGGGAGGGCACCGGCCCCATGTACCGAGAGTGGCGGGTTCAAACCCAGCTCCGGCCAAACTGCAACAAAAAAATAGCCGGGGGTTATAGCGGACGCCTGTAGTGCTATTCAGGAGGCTGAGGCAAGAGAATCACCTAAGCCCAGGAGTTGGAGGTTGCTGTGAGCTGTGTGACAACAGGGCACTCTACCAAGGGCGATAAGGTGAGACTCTGTTTCTACAAAAAAAAAAAAAAAGAGTTTGAGGTTTGTGGGAGCTGTGATACCACTGCACTCTACCCAGGGTGACGGTAAGACTCTGTCTCAAAAAAAAAAATTATAGATCTCTGCTTGTAAACGGGGGTTGCTCTTCAGAGTGGGCCGAGTGGAATCAGGAGAATATATGGCACCCTTCCAAGAGCATCAGAGAAAGTGGGAGCAGCCACGTATGCTGCGTATGGTGGGTGCTAATCGGCTGCCTCGGGAGGTAGGCAGAGGACACCAGCACTAGTGTGGGACTAGCCGGGTGGCAGGCAGGCACGGGAGGGACATCAGCGTTTGCTCTTTTGTACTGTGAATTTTTAAACGTGGATGGGATGACGGCAAATTTGAAAATGAAAAACAAAGTGAAGCCACATGTAGGCAGGAGGCTCCACGTGCATAAAGTGGAAGTGACCTCAGGAAGGGAAAGCGGCTTTGGGGTCCTGGGTACATCTCCAGTTTGTGTCCGCTGCCCCTGCGGCCGGGGCTCTTTAACCATCCAGGAGGGCGGTACGGGGTGTGTGGTCTGCAAGCAGTTACCTCCTTGTGTGCGTGTTCTGAAAATGCTGGGCGTTCCTCTCCCCCACCTCGAACCTGACGTCTGTTTAGGACACTGTAAAGGGAATTGTGCAGTTACGTGAGTCCTCCCGACGTGTAATCTTGGAGTGTGGCTTGGCGGCTTGGAGGGCGGTAAGGAGCTGATACACTCTCCCGTCTGTGTGAGTCTCGTGACGGCTCTGGGGTGTGCTTCCCCCTTGCAGTTAACTTGGAGACCATGTGTGCTGACGACCTGCTGTCCGTCCTGCTGTATCTGCTTGTGAAGACAGAGGTCCCCAACTGGTAACATGTTTTGTTAAGACAATAGATAAAAGGCTGGGAGGGGATACTCAGCACCTGTGATCCCTGCACTCTGGGAGGCCGAGGCAGGTGGATGGCTTGAACGCAGGAGTTGGAGACCAGCCTGAGCAAGAGTGAGACCCCATCGCTACTAAAAATAGGAAAATTAGCCGGGCGTTGGTGGTGGTGGGGACGCCTATAGTCCCAGCTACTCGGGAGGCTCGGGCAAAAGGGTTGCCTGAGCCCAGGAGTTTGAGGTTGCTGTGAGCCATAATGTCCCGGCACTCTACCCAGGGTGACAGAGTGGATTCTGTCTCAGAAAACAAAAAGATACTTTGAGAAATGCCAGCGCTGTGTTACGGTGGTTTTAGTGGAGCCCTCGGAGGAGGCACCTGCTATCACACGCCTCTCAGAGGCCAGGTGTTGTGTTCCCGTCATCCTGCACAGGTTCTCTGCCCTTCCGCTTACACAGAAGGAAACTGAGGCCCAGATTCTGAACCGTGAGGCTAATCAGTGGCCGAGCAGGAAGCTGACTCTGGTTCTTTCTGGCCCCAATGCCTGTCTTCTCCCCACAAGAACCCACAGCTCACTTTATAATAATGAACTTTCTAAAAAGTAGCTTCTTTCAGGGAAGCAACAAGTAGTTTTACTTGTTTTCCTAAATGCACGCACTCCCCAGGCAGCTCCTTGTGCTATCCGACTGGCTTTAGTTAGGTACTTGATCACTCACCCAAGCTAATGGTATTATTTTGTGGAAGTGTTAATAATTGGGTATAAAATAATAAAACTGTTTTTTTTTTCCCTTTTGTTAGGATGGCAAATTTGAGTTATATCAAAAACTTTAGATTCAGCAGCTCAGCAAAAGATGAATTGGGATACTGCCTAACCTCCATTGAAGCAGCGATTGAATACATTCGGCAAGGAAACCTCTGTGTGAAACCACCTGTAAGATCTCACTCCTGCCCTGGCCTTTCTTTGTGGGTGTCGTGGTGCCTTGGCACACCAGGGGATGTGTGGGGGTGGCCTGTGGGGAGGGAGATTCCAAGGATGGGGCCTTAGCTATTTCCGTGCTGTGAGTCTTTTTGTTTGTTTGAGACAGAGTCTCACTTGGTTGCCTTGGGTAGAGTGCCGTGGCATCATAGCTCACAGCAACCTCACACTCTTGGGCTTGAGCAATTCTCTTGTCTCAGTTTCCCCAGTAGCTGGGACTACAGACACCTGCCTCAATGCTCGGCTAGTTTTTCTATTTTTAGTAGAGTGGGGGGCCTCGCTTTGCTCAGGCTGGTCTCAAACTCCTGAGCTCAAGTGATCCACCCGCCTAGGACTCCCATAGTGCTGGGAGTACAGGCATGAGCCACTGCGCCTGGCCTAGGGCTTAAAAACCACCCAGCAGACTGAACACTAAGCTCCCAGTTGACAGTGAAAGTTGGTGGTTGTGTCATGATTGATGTTAATGTCCTACTTCATCAATCCTGGTCTTCTTCAGAAGCACACCCGTGTGGGAGGAAGCCTAAATGGTGTTTTTGGAGTTCTTGACTTTGATAGGTGTTGGTTTGCTAAGTAACCTTTCTAAGGGGACTGGTGGGAGACCCCTGCTTGACAGGGGACCTCAGAAAGGGCCTCTCCCCTGTGGTGCCTGTAGCTCTAGCTTTAGGGGCCTAATCTTAGAGTACTGTAAGGAGAGGACCTTACCCCCAAATATGTCAGGGCTTGGAGAATGCTTAAGGCCGCAGCTGGCTAGAAAAATCTTCCCTTTCCCTCCCATCACTCTTTCCTTCCCAGAAGTTAACTTACCATTAGACAGTTCAGTTGCTGGTTCTTAATGACCTTTGACGTGTCTTATTAGAAATTATTTCTTAGGCTCGGCGCCTGTGGCTCAGTGGGCTAAGGCGCCATCCATGTACACCTGAGCTGGCGGGTTCGAATCCAGCCTGGGCCGGCCAAACAACAATGACGGCTGCAACCAAAAAATAGCCAGGTGTTGTGGTGGGCGCCTGTGGTCCCAGCTACTTCGGAGGCGGAGGCAGGAGACTCGCTTGAGCCCAGGAATTGGAGGTTGCTGTGAGCTGTGATGCTAGGGCACTCTATTCAGGGTGACAGTTTGAGGCTCTGTCTCAAAAAAAAAAAAACAAAGACATTATTTCTTAGGCCATGCACAATGGCTCATGCCTGTAATTGTAGCACTCTGGGAAATTGAGCAAGAGGATTGCTTGAGCTCGAGAGTTTGAGGTTGCTGTGAGCTATGACGCCATGGTACTCACTCTACTCAGGGCACAGAGACTCTGTCTCAAAAACAACAGCAACAACAACAACACCTTATTTCATAAGGTAAAGATGCATTACTAGATTTCTCTATCCAGGTAAAGATTCCCTGCAATGCGAAAATCTGAATTTATTAATTGGGGGGATTCCTGAGATACCCCCAGAGATGTCGGAGCCTCGAATCTCTCTCTGTGCCAGGAACCCCCCCAGCGTCTTACTGGACCGGCCCCACGGCCATGCTGCCTGCTGTTTTAATAAATATGTTCAAAAAGCATATTTTGACCCCTCTCTCCCCCTCTCTCCTTTTGGTCAACACTGGGAAATAGGGACCAGCCCGTCAGATGATTTTTCTGGCTGCAGGCCCCAGCTGACAGGGCAGAGAGCAGGGCTCTGCAGGCAGGAGGCCAGAGGTTTGAGGGGGAAGGGTGAGCGCCAGGGCGGCCCAGGCTTCCACCGGAGCATTCCACACCAGAGGTGACACATTCCCCACCTGTGTGCACAGCAGGTCCTCTGCCACTAGTCCAATTTCCACCTGAGAACAGTCAGAGCGGCTGCCTCTGGAAACTTTTCTCCTCTCGCCCTACTGACAGCCTGCTCCCAGTTTCAGGGGGCGATCGGGGGTGAGATGGGGAGAGAGTGCCTCAGATCCTGTCCTGTGACAAATGGCTGGGATGGTTGCTGGGGCCCTCTGTTTGGAGGGATCCCTTAAAGGGGATAAAACAGGTTGTTCGGTTTTTCCTGCAGGATTCAGAGGGATTTGGCGACAGACTGTTTCTCAAGCAGAGAATGAGCTTACTGTCTCAGATGACTTCAACTCCCATCGATCGCCTGTTTGAGGTAAGGCACCGGGTGTCTTTGTGGACTTAGCTGTGTGTCTGGGTTCTCGTTATGAAATCCATCAGGGTGGTCTGCAGAAATACAGGTTTATTTTATGCTCAGAGCAGGTGGTGGGAATGTCCAGGTCTTACGTTTAGGGTCAGAACGTCTCCCCGTCTCCCCCAATGTGTGCTGTGCTGGACGGCATAGGGCAGGTACTGCCCTTTGGAACCCCCGACCTGGGCTGTTTTTTCTTTTTGAGACAGAGTCTCACTCTGTGTCCTGGGTAGAGTGCCATGGCATCATCACAGCTCACAGCAACCTCAAACTCTTGGGTTCGAGCGATCCCCCTGCCTCAGCCTCCCAGGTAGCTGGGACTACAGGTGCCCACCACAACACCCAGTTAGTTTTTCTAGTTTTTTTAGTAGAAATGTCTCTACTTTTAAAAGTGTCTCGCTCTTGTTCAGCCTGGTCTCGAAATCTTGAGCACAAGGGATCTACCTGCCTGGGCTCCCAGAGTGCTGGGATTACTGGTGTGAGCCACTGTACCCGGCCCCTGGGCTATCCTTTTTACTCAGTTTGGCCAAATACTACTTATTACTCATAGCCTGCTCAGTGGCGGCTCCGCTGGTGGTCCCAACAGAGTTGATGCCTAAGGGCGGCAGGTTGCATTTGCTTGTGAGCATGGGCGTGGGGTTGGGGGGCTGGGCATACAGCCCTGGCTCCTGGGTAGCGTGACCACCTGGCTGGTGGGGTAGCTCCCTGCTCAAGGCACTGATCAGTCACTGGGGTGCTGGGGCAGGGTGAGGGCCAGGTGGGGCATCCTTCTGGGGGAGTCTTCTGGTGCCTCCAGGGACCAGAGTGGGCTCCATGGCGGGAGCACATCCAGGGATTTTAAGGGCAGGATGCGCCCTGATGGGTTTGTGTGTTGTTGGGCTTTCTTACTGATTTGAGCAGTTCTCCTTTCTCCCAAGAGGAAGCTGTGCCAGAACAAGGGGAAATAGGGCTTTTCCTGTGAGGTGTCAAAATCCACACTGAGTTTAGATATATACTCCTCTCCTTCCTGTGCTCTGGGAATTTTGAGATATTACTCTTTTTTTTTTTTATGTTTTTTAAGAAATGCTTTTGGCCTGGCATGGCCGCTTGCTCCTGTAATCTCAGCACTCCGGGAGGCCAAGGCAGGTGGATCCCTTGAGCTCAGGAGTTTGAGACCAGGAGGGAGACCCCATTTCTACTAAAAATAGAAAAACAACCGGGCATTGTGGTGGGGTGCCTGTAGTCCCAGCTACTTGGGAGGCTGAGGCAAGAGGATCACTTGAGTCCAGGAGTTTGAGGTGGCTGTGAGCTATGAAGACGCCACGGCACTCTAGCCTGGGCAACAGAGGGAGACTCTGTCTTAAAAAAAAAAAAGAAAAGGAAAGAAATGCTTTTATGAAGCAGTGTATTTTCTAGATAGATGCATTATGAAACCTCTCACTGCTTAGATAATGTGCTTTTTAAAAATTGAAGTTCTTCCTGTTTATTTTCCTACTTGCATTAATCTCTTCTTTTTATCTTATGGACTTCATTCCCCTTAGACCTGGCCCAGTCAATAACTTCTTGTTTTAAATATTTCATAAAAGGTACTTGGTAGTGTTTGTGTGAAAATGATGGTTGCTTGCCTAATCGTGTTCTTTTTAGGGTCCAAGTGTGGGATTGACGTTGAGTTTGGGGGGAATTTTTGTGTGGTCTCTGTAGTTAGTGGGGCCGCCAGGGCCTCTTAGTTTGGCCTCAAGCTGTCACCCTAGATAGAGTGCTATGACATCACAGCTCACAGCAACCTCCAATTCCTGGGCTCAAGCGAGTCTCTTGCCTCTGCCTCCCAAGTAGCTGGGACTACAGGCTCCCGCCACAACGCCCGGCCATTTTTTGGTTTCAGCCGTCATTGTTGTTTGGCGGCCTGGGCCAGATTCGAACCCGCCAGCTCAGGTGCACGTGGCTGGCGCCTTAGTCTGTTGAGCCACAGGCGCCGAGCCTACTTTGGCTTTCTGAATTTGAGAGTCACTCAGTTGAGCACGAGAGATTCTCACATGTCCCAGCCTGATCAGCCCTCCATACGCAAGGTCTTCCCGCCGTCTGCCGTGGTCTGGGCTGTCGGATGTTACAGGGAATACAGATGGAGTGACCTAGAGACAGAGGGGCACAGAGCCGCCCTTTCCCCTAGGAGTGGCACTTACACCACCCTCCACGCGTTCAGCTATCTAGAAGTCTTGCTTTCTTTACTTAGGGGATTGTTTTTTTCTTTTTGCAACAGTCTCACTTTGTTGCCTAGGCTAGAGTGAAGTGCATCACAGCTCACAGCAACCTCAAACTGCTCTCAAACTCTTGGACTCAAGTGATCCTCCTGCCTCAGCCTCCCAGGTAGCTGGGATTACAGGCGCCCACCACAACAGCCAGCTAATTTTTCTATTTTTCGTAGAGACAGGGACTCACTCTTGCTTAGGCTGGTCTTGAATTCCTGAGCTCCAGGGATCCTCCCACCGAGGCCCCCCAGAGTGCAGACATTACAGGCATGAGCACCGGCCTAATTATGGGAAATTTTTAACGTTTATAGAAATACACAGACTGGTGTCATGAGCAAACTGCCACGTGGCCGCGTGTAATCTAGTTTCATCTCTGCCCCCACCTACTTTCCCTGCTGCACAAATTATTTTGGAAGGAAATTCCCGAAAGCAAATCATTTCATTCCCAAACATATAGATGAATATTTCTGCAAGGACTCTCAAAAAATTCGCACCTTCAAAAAATGAGCTATTGGCTCAGCGCCTATAGCTCAGCCACTAGGACGCCAGCCACATACACCCGAGCTGGCAGGTTTGAACCTACCTGGGCCTGCCAAACAATGACAACTACAACAAAAAACCAGCCAGGCCTTGTGGCAGGCTCCTGTGGTCCCAGCTACTCAGGAGGCCGAGGCAAGAGAGTCGCCTGTGCCCAGGAGTTGGAGGTTGCTGTGAGCTGTGTGACGCCACGGCACTCTACCGAGGGCGACATAGTAAGACTCTGTCAAAAAAAAAAACAAAAACAAAAACAAAAAAAATGAGCTGTCCCTTAATTCTGGTAATGTCCCGGATGCCACTTTTTAGCACATCGCCTCAGGTAATCAGAAAGAAGTGGAAAGACTCCTGAGCCAAGAAGAACATGACAAGGACACCGTCCAAAAGATGTGTCACCCTCTGTGCTTTTGCGATGACTGTGAGAAGCTCATCTCTGGGTAAGGGGGTGCTCGTGGGGACTCGGTGTGCACGGAAATGGGGGACGTGAGGCCTGGTGGCACCTTCCCCGTATCTGCCGTGGGACTGTGGATAAGGATACGCCCTCACTACACCTCAGTTGCCTCCAGGCTCAGCCTCTTTTGAGGATCACGTGGAAGGGAGGTTGTGGGGGGTCAGGGGACACTGGGGTAGGCTGGTGCCCGGCCTGCTCCGGTCTTAGAAAGTGCGTCTGAGGGTGGGAGGAATGCCAGTTTTTCCCAGGAACATTTTCGGTTTTCTGTCAACCTCGTCCAATTGTGCTGTTGAATTTTGAAGCCTGAAGTGTTGGTGGAGGAGGGAACTGGACCAGACGCTCCCTCACACTGCAGGAGGAGAAAATCCCTGGGACAGCACAGAGGAAACACACCCAGAGCCCTGGCCGGGCCATCCCCAAGGTGTATTTTTCTGTCCCTTCTATTTTAGAAGGCTGAATGATCCCTCAGTTGTCACTCCGTTCTCCAGAGATGACAGAGGCCATACACCTCTCCACGTGGCTGCTCTCTGTGGTACGGGGGCTCCAGCTGGTCTCTGTGGTTACCAGGGAGGAGGGATGCTGCCCAGTGTGGCCAGCAGGGCCCTGGCTGATAGGGGCAGTGGTGGGAGTGTCTACGTCGTGGGCCCACCCCCCAAGGGCTGGAAAGAGAAGAGAGGCGATCAGTGATCTTACCATTGGGAGGGCCTGCCTGATGCGCCCTGGGCTGCTGGCCGGCCGCAAGGGAATTCTTGGGGCCAGGCACCAAGAATGGCTTCAGGATCGGCAGCTTGGTGTTCTTGTCACTGTGCCTATAAAAAGTAATTGTATTTTCTTAAATAATAAACATTTAAGGTGGAAAACACAGACTCCTCCAGAGTCACCAGCCATCCTCCCGTTCTCCTGGAGATAGTTTTGATTTATGAGTGTCTGGAGTTTCTGCCTGCCTGTGTGTGTGAAATATGTGATAGTGTGGAGCTCAGTCTCTTCTGTACAGGCAGATTTTCACTTGGCAATATACAAGAATGTTTTTCCTCTCGTCACTATTTTATTCTATCCCATGAACTGAACCTTGGGATCTCCTGTGGGCATCTAAGACTCTTTCCATTACCCTTTCTTGCTGAGAGGTGGTCTTCAGCCCGATCCCCACCCTAGGCCACCCCAGATGTGAGCTGTGCCTCCTCTTTAAGCCGCAGAAAATACACCTCCCGGCGTGTTTCAGGGGTCTGAGGGAGACTAGCACTGTGGTTTCGGAGTTGGGTGTGGAAGGGCTTTCCTTGCTTCTCGGTTTGAAGTCTCCTGTTCTATAGGGCAGGCATCTCTCATTGACCTCCTGGTTTCCAAGGGCGCGGTGGTGAACGCCACGGACTATCATGGGTCCACTCCGCTTCATCTGGCCTGTCAGAAGGGCTATCAGAGTGTGACGGTGAGTGGCGGGGCCGTCGTGGGGCTCAGACGAGCCTGGCTCTGTGTGTCCCCTGTGCACTCATGCCAGCTGGCTGTGTCCACCCCCTACCCCAGCATCATGCCTCCTTTGTCCCATACCAGCTCTCCTGTGGCAGGGGTGAGGGCCCTGGGTCTGAGGCACCTTCCTGGGTCCACTGGGCAAAATCATTAGATTTAGACTTGACACTTCCTGATCATGTACAAGAAGATTGTGCTGGGCTTGGTGGCTCAGGCCTGTAATCCTGGCACTCTGGGAGGCTGAGATGGGCAGATCCCTTGAGCTCAGGAGTTCGAGACCAGCCTGAGCAAGGGTAAGACTCCATCTCTACCAAAAACAGAAAATCTAAACGGGCGTGGTAATGAACTAAACCAGAGGTTCACACTGTCCTCTCTCCAGGTACTTGGGAGGTTGAGGCAAGAGGATCACTTGAGGCCAACAGTCTGAGGTTGCTGTGAGCTATGACACCACAGCAGTCTAGAGCTACAGCACTCTACCAAGGGTGACAAAGTGGGACTCTGTCTCCCCAAAAATGAAAGGGTGGGGTTATAGACTTACTTCTCCAATCTCTAAACTCTTTGTCAAGAAGGATAGTTTTATTTATTGATTGATGAATTGATTGATTGATTGATCGAGTGAGACAGAGTTTCACTCTGTCGCCCTGGGTAGAGTGCTGTAGCTCACATCAACCTCAAACTTTTGGGCTTAAGTGATCCTCCTGTCTCAGCCTCCCGAGTAGCTGGGGCTACAGGGACCCACCACCATGCCCAGGCTAGTTTTTTTTTTTTATATTGTTTTTTATTAAATCATTACTTTACATTGATGCATTTATGGGGTTCAGGGTAGTTTATTTATTTATTTTTTTTTTTTTTATTTTTGTAGAGACACAGTCTCACTTTATCGCCCTGGGTAGAGTGCTGTGGCATCACACAGCTCACGGCAACCTCCAACTCCTGGGCTTAGGCCATTCTCTTGCCTCAGCCTCCAATGTAGCTGGGACTACAATGCCTGGCTATTTTTCTGTTTTTGCAGTTCGGCCAAGGCCGGGCTTAAACCTGCCACCTTTGGTATGTGGAGCTGGCGCCCTACTTGATGAGCCATAGGCACCACCCAGTTTTTTAATTTTTATTGGAGATGAATTTCACTCTTGCTCAGGCTGGTCTGGAACTCCTGAGCTCAAGCGATTTTCCACCCTAGCACTCTCAGAGTGCTAGGCTTACAGGTGTGAGCCACTGTGCCCAGCCTCCCGGCTGCAATGGTATAGTTTTCAGAGTGGTGTGAGTGAGTGAATAGCATTGCAGATGGGAACAAGTGACTTCCCCCTTCTAGACGCCGGTGGAGCTTCCCTAGGAGGCTGTGCCGAGGGGCCTAGGTGGCTTGTGTGGCCCCTGAGGATCTAGTTCATCTCTCACTCTCTTTGAAGCTGCTCCTGCTCCACTACAAGGCCAGTGCTGACGTGCAGGACAACAACGGCAACACCCCGCTCCACCTGGCCTGCACCTACGGCCACGAAGACGTGAGTGGTGCCCCACCCATGCAGAAATGCCGTTTTTTGTTTGTTTGTTTGTTTGTTTTTAATTTATTGTTGGGGATTCGTTGAGGGTACAAGAAACCAGGTTACACTGATTGCATTTGTTAGGTAACGTCCCTCTTGCAATCGTGTTTTGCCCCCAAAAGGTGTGGCACACACCCAGACCCCCCCCTTCCTTCTCTCTGCTCTTCCTTTCCTTGCCCCTCCCTCCTCCTTTCTCTCTCTGCTCTCCCCTTAAACCACCCCCACCATATCATTAATTGTCATTAATTGTCCTCATATCAAAACTGAGTACATGGGATTCATGCTTCTCCATTCTTGTGATGCTTTACTAAGAATAATATGTTCCACTTCCATCCAGGTTAATACAAAGGCTGTAAAGTCTCCATCTTTTTTTAATGGCTGAATAGTATTCCATAGTGTACATATAC
>CAUYON010116397.1:0-28531 GCA_963573935.1 Arctocebus calabarensis
ATGTGCATTCCTTCAATAAGAAGTTGCTCCCCCAGCTCGGCGCCTGTGGCTCAACAGGCTAAGGCGCCAGCCACATACACCTGAGCTGGCGGGTTCGAATCCAGCCTGGGCCCACCAAACAACAATGACGGCTGCAACCAAGAAATGGCTGGGCATTGTGGTGGGCTCCTGCAGTCCCAGCTACTTGGGAGGCGGAGGCAGGAGACTCGCTTGAGCCCAGGAATTGGAAGTTGCTGTGAGCTGTGATGTCACAGCACTCTATCCAGGGTGACAGCTTGAGGCTCTGTCTCAAAAAAAAAAAAAAAGAAGTTGCTCCCTTATTAGTTTTTATTTTAGGGTTCTTTAACTGTCATGCTTATTTTCATATTAGCATTAATAATGGTAGTATCAATAATACCTAGCAGTTATTTAGCACATACAAGAAGGTCTTTACATACATCAACTCCTTTTATTCCCATTTCACAGATGTGGAAATTGAAGCTCAGAAAGGTTCATTCACTAGCCCAAGGATAACATCTATATCTGATGTACTATTAATATTACTATGATTAACATTTCCCAGTTTTGCTATAACAAATTGCTACAAATTTAGGAGCTTAAACAATCGGCTCTGGAGGTTAGATGTCCAAAATCAGTTATACTGGCTAAAGTGAAGGTGTCAGGAGAACTGGTTTCTTCTAGAGGCTCTGAGGGGAGAATCCATTTTCTTCCTGTTGCCACCTTCTAGAAGGCTGCAGGCATTCTGTGGCTCCTGGCCCCCTCCACCATCTGCAAAGCGCATCACCCTGATCTCTGCTTGTCTTCACATCTCCTCTTCACTCTGACTGTTCACGAGAATCCTTGTAACTACATTGGGCCCCCCTGGCTAATCCAGGATAATCTCCCCCATCTCAAAATCTTTGACTTAATCACATCTGCAAAGTCCCTTTTGCTATGAAAATTAACAGATCTGTGGGTTCCAGGATTAGGTGATGGACATCTTTGGCCATTATTCAGCCAATCACAGCTGGTTAGTGGCAGAGCCAGAATCCGAATCTCCAGATCTGACTACAGAGTCCATCCTGTGAACCACCAGACAAAAACATCCTTCACACGTCATTCCCAGACAGGTGAATGCCTGGGGCTCTCCAACCACCACACGGAAGGGAGGGGAAAGGAAGGGGGTCTCCTAAAGTCCACTCCTAAAAATCCTGGACAGCCTTTGGAGTCAGACAGTCCTGAGCTTCGATCTCCACATGACTGGTACCAGCACTGTGACCTTGGGCATGCACCTTGCCCTTTCTAAGTCTCACTTTCCTCATCTGTAAAATGGGTGTGATTAGATCCACCTCACAGCGCCATTGTGCAGGTTAAATAAGATGACACAGAGAAAGGGCTTAATACAGATTCAGTGCAGAGTTGGATTTCAATAGATAGGAATTATTGTTATCATCATTATCCTTATTATTGAAATCATTATTGTTATCATCATCCTTATTATTGAAAAGGTAGAAGTTAGTCACTAGCCAGCCCTTCCTGAACAACCCTGCTTATACCTAGATGCTCTCTTTGGACTTCACCCTGAAGATCTTAGTATTTAAAAAGTAAAACTAGAGGGACTTTACCTAACAAATGCAATCAGTGTAACCTGGTTTCTTGTACCCTCAAAGAATCCCCAACAATAAAAAAATAAATGTTGTTAAAAAAAAGTAAAACTCAGCCAGGTATGGTGGCTCATGCCTGTATAGCACTCTGGGAGGTTGAGGTGGGTGAATTGCTTGAGCTCACAAGTTTAAGAGCAGCCTGAACAACCATGAGACCTTGTCTCTACTAAAGAAAAAAAGAAAAAGAAAACTGAGGCAAGCGGGTCACTTGAGCCCAACAGTTTGAGTTTGCTATGAGTTATGATGCCGCGGCACTCTACTAATGGTGACAAAGTGAGACTCTGCCTCAAAAAAATAAAATAAATAAAATATTGGCCTGGTGCCCGTAGCACAGTTATGGCACCAGTCACATACACCAAGGCTAGTGGGTCCAAACCCAGCCTGGGCCAGCTAAACAACAATGACAACTGCAACAGAAAAATAGCCAGGCATTGTGGCAGCAGGCACCTGTAGTCCCAGCTACTCAGGAGGCTAAGCCCAAGAGTTTGAGGTTGCTGTGAGCTGTGACGCCACAGCACTCTACCAAGGGCAACAAAGTGAGACTCTGTCTCAAAAAAATAAATAAATAAATAATAAAATAAATAAACAGAAAAACTTTCTCCTAAGACCCAGACACTCCTTAAGGAACCTCAGGGATGACCTGAGAGAATCCCAATCACAGGTGAAAAGTTAACAGAATGAATGTAAGGTGCTAACAATTTCCTGGGAGGAAAAACAATTCCTGATGCCCAGACCTGTTAAATGGGCATTTGTTCTCAGGAACAGAGTAACAGTGCACTTAACCCCAATTACACCAATGGAGCCTTTCAAAAGCCAGATATGTGATGTGGAAAATAAAGCAAGAAGCATCAGGACTTATTTCAGCAGGAAAATGCACTAAAGGCTGTAATTAAAAGCTGCCTGGTGTATTTCCAAATGAATAGCCCACCCCCCGAAAAAATATTTTGACAAGCAGTGCTGAATTATTCAATAGACATTGCTCCTTATTTAAAGCAGAGCGTGGGTTGGCAAGAAGCTGTTTTGTTTCCACTTTATTTCTTCACCGGACTCTTTATAGTCTGGATTTCATTACGGTTCCAAGAATGTCACGCTGCAGAGCAGGGGAAATGTGGGAGTGACCACTATGATTCTGGTGGATGTGTCTATATTTGACAAAGTCTTTAGCTGCTAGCCATGAGCACATCCATTTAAATTAAGGAGTAGGAGGGACAGTTATCCCCCTGCAGGCTGCTAATTTCATCCAAGGGATTCTAATTACTTTTTTCCCTTTTATTTTCCTTACTGAAACAATGCTAGTTATATAAGAGCATTTCTATTGCTGGAACTGAGTAGTGAAGTAAAAAATAACAAAAATGATCCAAGATCCTCTGGAGAGGATGAATAAGGATCTGGGCAGGGCTAACATATTCCCAGATGAGTAGCAAGAATGACTTTCCCAGGGTAGAATTCTTACACCTTTCCTAAAGAAGTAAAAGAATCCTTAGCTGGCTGCATCTGATCATAGTGGTAGTTACATGATCGCATTCATTTGTCCAAAGCCACGAAACTACAGAGCCATGAACCAGCTCTCTCATATAAAAAAGAAAAGATAATTGCAATGGATCATTAAAACTGATTAACAAGCGAAAAGTAAGAAAGAAAAAATGCTTGACATCTGCCCATGACTGGCTCTTGGAAGTATTTTGCTTACTAAAAACTTAATTCTCTAACAGCTCATTCACTGAACAAGTATTTTACTGGGCACCTACTATGTTCAAGGCACCATTTTAGACACAGGGGAAATAGCAATGAATGAGATGACAAAACTCCTTGTCCTCAAAGAATTTACATTCAAGTGGGGAGAAATAAATGGCAAGCAAGAAAGTAAATCCATAAAACAACTAGAGACAAGCTGAAGTGCTGTGGAGACAATAAAATAAGATAAAGGAATGCACAGGGACTAGGAGAGCTGCTAGTCTAGAGCCATCAGAGAGGGTTTCTTAAGGGCAGCGTCTGTGGCTCAGTGAGTAGGGCGTTGGCTCCATATGCCGGAGGTGGTGGGTTCAAATCCAGCCCTGGCCAAAAACTGCAAAAAAAAAAAGAGGGTTTCTCAAAGGAAGAGCCTGAGAACTAGAAGGAGGAGAGAGAACAGCCAGAAGGAACCATAAATGCCAAGGCCCTGAGGTAGAAACAGAGAGGTGGTCAACATGATGTGGCTGGAGCCGGACAAGCCAGACAGAGGGTGGAATTGAAGAAGGGGATTAGACAAAGAAGAGATGAGAGAGGTGAGTAGGCTCAGATCGCTCAGTCCTTCAGGAGGCTGAGCAATGGGAGGCGAGGGTACAAATGTGGAACTATTATTCCAGTGACTCGAGGGACATTTGGGGAGATACATTACCTGTTCTGTCACCATGGACACAACCATGTGTCATGGGGTTGATTTTTCAGAAAGTGATCTTGGATATACTTCTGAATGGCAGGACTCAAGGTGGCAGGTTGGTCTGTAATTGATTCAACAGATATTAACCCACGCTGGCTCTCAGCATCGGGGATGCAGCAGTGAACAGAGTGACCCAGCTGTGCCCCCAAGCCTAGGAGGGGGCAGAAAAGGGGAAGCACAGAGATCTGGGAGCACCAGGGAGGAGCATCTAATGCAAACTGGAGGGGACCTTGGAAGGCTTCTTGGTGAAGGCCACCTGAAGGCTGGGAAGGAGGTGGAGGGGAAACAGGATTCCAGAGAGGCAGAGTAGCATGTGCAAAGACCCAGAAAACACAGAGGAAACACAAGGAACAGCAGTAAGATGCCACTGGCACAGAAAGCGTGAAGGTAGAGAATCAGCAAGGGCTGCGGAGTCACACAGAGAAGCTGAGACTTTATCCCGGGGTCAAGGGAAGGATTTAAACTGCAGGAGAAGTGGATGATCAGATCTGCACGTCAGAAAGAGCGATTGTTTGCAAGTGCGGAAGAGCCTGGCGAGGGGAGGGCATGCGATGGGGACTCAGTAGGGAGTCGGAAGAGTCAGGCAGAAGAGGGAGAACTGGAGCCCAGACTAGGAAGGTGGCTGCGGACAGAGAGGAGAGGGTGGACCCGTGAGCCATGGGCAGGATGGCTTCCCATGGGATTGTCAGGATGGGGAAAGGGTGGGGTCAAGGATAACACTTGAACTTCTGTTGAACAACTTAGAGATTTACCACGGCCAGGGGACAAGAAACAGGCTGTGAGGCCTTGCGGAAGATGTGGCATCATCCGACGATGTCGCCACAAACCACACGTGGCTATTTACTGAGTACTTCAAATGTGGTTAGTATAACGAAAGAAATAAATTTGTAATTGTATGTGATTTTAATTAATTTTAACTCAGATTTGATTCCGTTATTGGGGGAAAATTGAGTATATTTAGGACTTAGTCATGTGTATCTATGTTGCCAATTGTAAATATTACAAAATCCAAATCCAGAGCAAATATTTCTGATGAGAATACCTTCCAAATTGAAATTGCTATAAATATAAAATACATTCCAGAGTTCAAAGACTCCCCCCCAAAAAATAAAAAGAATTATGTTTCTTGTTTCAAAGCTTACTATGTCAAGTACTCGGGAATTAACAACCTCTTGCTTTTCCCAAGAAGGTTTGTGTTTGCCAGGTCTTACGTCCTAGCATCTGAGAAGCCAGTTTCCTCAAATATCCTAAGGAGTTAACATCTTGATTGAAAGCAGAAGTCCTTAATTAATGAAACAAATAATTATCGTTGAGAACAGAAGTGTTTCCCCAAAGCACAGTGCATGAATCTGCTAATTTAATTCAATAAATATTTACTAAGATGCTACCATGGGCAGGACACTACTTAACAATATGTAGTCAGTAACTACGGCTATATAACAAATCATCCCAAATCTCAGTAATGACAACCGGGGGTCATTGCTCTGTCATGCATGTGAGGATCTACTGATCAAAGTTTAGGCTCATTGAGAGCTGTCATCCTCTTCCGACCTGTAGTATTTCACTTCTTCCTCACTCTTGTGCCAAAGCAAGACAGATGGCTGAATCAGAGACAAGGGGTGGGCAAATGTAGGATGTCCTCAAATTTTTAGTACAGCTTCAAGCTTTAATAAACTTGAAAGTAGGGCAGCACCTATGGCTCAGTGAGTAGGGCACCGGTCCCATACACCTAAGGTGGCAGGTTCGAACCCAGCCCCAGCCAAACTGCAACAAAAAAATAGCTGCGCATTGTGGCGGGCGCCTGTAGTCCCAGCTACTTAGGAGGCTAAGGCAAGAGAATCAATCACTTGAGCCCAGAAGTTGGAGGTTGCCGTGAACTGTGATGCCACTGCACTCTACCCAGGGTGACAGCTTGAGACTGTGTCTCAAAAAAAAAAAAAACAACTTGAAAGTATTGCAAACTTACCCAACACGTCATTGGAAAGTTTATTAATTTAATTTTCTTTTATACATTATAAATTTAGGGTCATACATCTTGAAGACCATACTTATAATTTTTGGCTTAAATCTGACCGAAGATGGAAAATGTTGACTGTAACAAGTCACTGCAAAGTCACATGACCAAGCAAGGGCTTGGAAAGGACAAAGAATTAGGGTCAGTGGCGAAGTTTACCACACAATGATGACAGGGATGAGCACGCAAGGGGTTTGCACCTAAAGACAGACTGCTGAATTAGAAGGGGGGATGGTGGTGTGCGCTGCAAACAAATACAAAACACGACTGGGGCATCCATTTCTGAAAATAATCATGAGCCAGGCAGCGTGTTGTTTTCGACGCCTCACCTCATTTTCACCCCACAAGGATGCAATGAAGCAGATTTTCATTACCCCCACTTTCCAGATGTGAAAAATGAAGCTCAGAAAGGGAAGAGGCTTCACCACGATCACCCAGAATGTGATGGAGATTCAGACCTAGCTCTGCCTAAGTATAAAGCCTGTGCTCAAACTCTTGAGTGGATACTGACTTCCTGACATTAAATCGAACAGTGATTCAGAGGAGAGAGAGGGAATTGAAAGTCTTCACAAAAGAGAAACTTTTTTTTTTTTTTGAGACAGAGTCTCACTCTGTTGCCCCGGCTAGAGTGCTGTAGCATTACAGCTCACAGCAACTTCACACTCCTGGGTTCAAGCGATCCTCTTGCCTCAGCCTCCCAAGTAGCTGGAACTGCAGATGGGAATTCCACAAAAACTGCCGTAACACCCAGCAAGTGTTTCTATTTCTGGTAGAGACAGGGTCTTGCTGTGGCTCAGGCGGGTCTCAAACTCCTGAGCTCAAGCAATCTACCCACCTCGGCCTCCCAGAGTGGATTACAAGCACTGGCCAAGGAGAAACCTTTTGTCTGTGGTCCTTGATGCTGATAGATAGAAAAAGAGGAGGAGGAAGAGATGGATGGAAGATGGAGGAAACAGAATGAATGAACATATAAAGGCAAAGTTTAAGGCACTAGGGGATCTGTGGGGAAGAGCAAGCCATCCACTTTGGCTTCTCTAGAAAGTTAAGACCATAAAATAGGCTGGGGAGTCTGGATTCAATGCCATGGGCAACAGGCAGCTACTAAAGGTTTTGAGAAGGAAAGTGACTTCGAAGCAAACTGACTTTCTGGTCATCTATAAAATCAACTACCTGCTGAGCAAGGAACCGTGTGTTTAAGAGACAAGAGACCAGGCTAAAATACAGCTAGGCTTTTGGAGGGAAGAGAAACTGGAGAGAGAAGCTAAGAGAAATCTGGTTCATTGGTGCTTAAGAATTTCAGCAAAAGCCACACTTAGGAAATCCTTTATTTATCAACTCTGTAGGGAGAATAGAAGGAGTTCGCATGTTCCCTTAGGGGCTGCAGAAATTGCCGCCAATCCATCAGACACTCAAATTCAGGTTGGTGATTAAAAAGCACTTTTTGCAACCCAGCGCTTCTCTTTCTTTTAGCTACCCTATTTAATGTGTCTTCAAATTAACGTAAAACTGCAATAACCAGTTCCTTGAGCCAACTGGAGGAGAAAGAACTCACTGCTCAATTTTTAATATACCCTCTTAGATTGCATAGAAAAAAAGGGTGGGGGTAATTATGTACATAAGAATATTGCTCTATCCTTGCATTAAAAAAAAATACTAAACAATTCCTCTGGTTTCTAGTAATTCTGCACAACTATTATCTAAAATTATTACAGCAAGCAAAGGCAAGCAGAATGTAATGAATAGATTTTTTTTAATAAGCTGTATAAGCAATCAGAGGGTAGTGAATTGTTGGATCTGGAAGGAACCTCAGAGATTATGGTTTACAAATAAAAGTATCCCCAGGAAGACAAGCAACTTCTCTAAGTTACAGGGCAATCTGGAGTCTTGGTTCACAGGGAAGTGACATCTATAAAGACAGCTGTGTTTAGAAATGTAAGGTGCCTTTGGGCGTTGACTAGTCTCCCCTTAATGGGCCTATGAAGTAGGTTTTTATCCTCATGTTAGAAATGAAAACCAAGGCCCTAAGAGAAGTTGCTTGCCCTCACTCTAACCCACAGCTAGTAAATGGGAAAGGTGGAATTGGAACCCAAGGTGAACATAAACCTATGTTCTTTTCAGGAGAGTATATGCAAGTGGCAATGTCAACTTCAAAACCACAAGCTCCCACGGGGCTACCTACAGAGTAGGAAACCAGAGAGCTGAACGGAAGGAAGGGGCAGGTACAAAGCAGGTGCAAGAGAAGAAAGGTACACAAGAGTGGTTGCTCAACGCTTAACTAGATTACATGCTATCACTCGCCCCCACTTTTTAAATGGGGTCTTGGGGTAACCAAATGACAGATTGTGCCATATGAATTACTTTGGGGAGTTAGGAAGAGTTATACAAACCCTTAAACAGACCCTTGTCATTATTTCATCCAGAAGTTACCCAACAACCTCAGTAATCTAAGAGAGCATGAGGGAGCAATCAGAGAGGAAGTTCTCAGAATGTTCTGAAATGTTGTAAAACCACCCGCTACAGGTGAAAACCCCAAATATTCGCTCAGAGCCTACTGACTCTTGGTTTACACACTATTCACATCAGGAGTTACCCAGTTTCCCAATTCTACAAGAGACTGAAAACTCTGACTTAGAGGAAGAAGAATGCTGCCTCGTTATGATGGATGAGACCTGGGCAGATGTAGGAAAACAGAAGGAGACTCTAAAAGTAAATTTAAAGGCCTGCAGCCTGGGGCTATTTAGTGTAAGGGCAAATGGCTTTCCATCCCTCAAGGAGAAATCACAGGACAGTGAAAGGAGAAGAGTGCGAAGCCAGCTAGAACTATAGATAAACTCAGCCTCCACCATTTACAAGCTGCATGGACTTTGGCAGGTTACTTCACCTCTGTGCGTGTGGTGGTATGAAAATATATCTACAGGACGGGCACAGTGGCTCACGCCTATAATCCTAGTACTCAGGGAGACCGATGCAGGAGGATCCCTTGAGCTCAAGTGTTCAAGACCAGCCTGAGCAAGAGTAAGACCCCATCTCTACTAAAAAAATAGAAAAGTTATCCAGGCATTGTGGCAGGCATTGTGGCAGATGCCTGTAGGTCCAGATACGGAGACTGAGGCAGGAGCATCACTTGAGCCCAGGAGTTTGAGGCTGCTGTGAGCTAGGCTGAGGCCACAGCACTCTAGCCCAGGTGACTCCAGCCCAATAAATAAAATAATGTCAACAAATTCTTTGATACTCTCCTCTTCAAGAGGTAGAGCCTAATTCTCTTCCCCTTCTGATAAACAGAATAAAGCAGAATTAACAGTGCACAACTTCACAGTGTAGGTCATAAAAGCCACCGTGGCTTCCATCTTGGTGTTTGCCTCTGTTGGATTGCTCTCTCCAAGGGAAGCCAGCTGCCATGTTGTAAGGTCCCCAAAGCTGTGCTAGAGAAAGATCCATGCAGCAAGGAACTGAGGCCTCCAACCAACAGCCATGCGAGTACATCATCTTGGAAGTAGATTTTCCAGTCCCAGTCAAGCTTTCAGCTGACAGCAACCCCTACCATGTTCTGACTACAACCTCATGACAGAACTTCAGGCAGAATCACTTAGCTAAGCCAACTTAAAATACTGAACCTCAGAAACTACATGAGATCATAAGTGTGTGTTGTTTTAAGCTGCTACATTTTGAGTTAACTTGTTATATAAATAACTAATACACTGAGACAGTTTCTCCATCTGTAAAATGGGAATAACAACGGAGAATAGAAAACATAAATAGAATGTGTAAAATGCCTGGCATGTGAGGCGAGTACACATTAATTTCCTTCCCTGTCTTCCCATCGAACACACCTGAGAACTATGTGGGTGCTTAGGGTGGATAACTAGCTTAGTCAAATTGTTTCTGTAATCTCTTTTAGAAAGCAAAACAATTTTTAAAAGGGAGAGTGATTCTTGCAAGGATTGCCGTTAGTGTCACCATCAGTAAAACAGAAAAGTTTTATCAACACACTAGCAAATCATTAAGAGCACAATCCTTCGCTTCTCGGGCACCTTACCAACTTATGAATATCACTTAACCTCTCCATACCTGACATTCTGCACGAAAATCTTGATGACCTCAGTAATGTATGTATTTAGAAATTCACTTACCTTGAGGTTTCAAATACAATGGCCAGCTGTCGCAGGAAGAAAATCAGAGTTGGTTGCCTGGCAAACGTGTCCCCTCCCATCTTCCTCACCAACCAGCAAACACACACACACATTCAACCAGGCAGTCTGTAGCAGAGAGATATTACATTACATTGCTTTTTCCCTTCAGGAGTGCTTTGCCACTGTTGGCCTCAGGACACACTACTGCAAAATTTGGCAGCTGGCCTCCCCCTGAGGGAGCAATCCAAGAGAGAGAGAGGCGAAGAAGGCCCTTGCCCTTTTCCCCTGAAGCAATCATAAGACCCTCATTCAAGAAGTACTCCCGACCTAAAGCAGTGGTTCTCAACCTTCCTAATCCCACGGCCCTTTAACACAGTTCCTGTGGGTCCTGACCTAAAGGAAAGGCACATCCTTATCTCTGAAGACACAGGGATCTGAATAAACAGTGTTAGGTGATTGCCCCAAAGAAAGCCCCTTCCTGCTTTCAAGAGACCAATACTAGCTGTCTCACTCTAAAAGTTACAGCTCCTTTCTAAACACAGGGAGTTGCCTACTGAACATCTCCCAGCTGCAAAACTGACTTTAACTCCCTATCCCAATTACCCACTAAAAATTTCAAACTTATGGCCTGCCCCTAAAGGCTCTTCCCGCCAGAGCAGTAACTCCTTATTGGCTATTCTACCATCCGACAACATTCTAAGACTTCCCCTAACCGAACCTATATAAGAGTGCGCTTTTCTCTCTCTCTCCCCCAACCCCACTCTCTTTTCTCTCCTCCTAGGTGCTGCTCTGCAGCATCCCTTGCCAATAAAGACCTTTCGTACAAGCCTCGGTGGTCTGTGAGATCTCTGCCGCAGCCACCCTTTCAAACAGACCTTGTTAAGCCCCCGCCACCCCGGTTCATTAGTATGACATTATATCACCTTTGTCCAATCGCACTTCTCTATGACTATCCACTTCGTCATCAAACCCACAATAAAAAATACACAAATGTTGGCTCAGCACCTGTGGCTCAAGTGGCTAAAGCGCCAGCCACATACACCTGAGTTGGTAGGTTCAAATCCAGCCTGGGCCTGCCAAACAACAATGAAGGCTGCAGCCAAAAAAAATAGCTGGGCATTGTGGCAGGCACCTATAGTCTCAGCTACTTGGGAGGCGGAGGCAGGAGAATCGCTTGAGCCCAGGAATTGGAGGTTGCTGTGAGCCGTGATGCCACAGTACTCTATCCAGGGTGACAGCTTGAAGCTCTGTCTCAAAAAAAAATACACAAATGTCCCTGTTTCTTTGACTCTTCATTTTCCAAAGGCTCCTGTGTGACGTGTGTATACTTTTCTCTTGCAAATCTGTCTTTTGTTACAGGAGCCTCAGCCATGAACCTAAGATGAGAAGGAAAGATATTTCTTTTCACCTGCACTATGATATTCATTTTAGTACAACTGCATGTTTATAAATTTTTTAAGATTGGGGTGAAAGAGCCCCAACTCATGTCATAACTTGTCCTAGCTCTGCCCCTACTAATAATGTTGGCATTTCTGGGATGAACAACCCTCTCCCCTAAAAAGAATCATCAAGTGTCTGGGACTCTTTAGCGGTTAAGCCAGGGAGGTGAACAGAGAGCAAAATGAAGGTGGCTAAAGCCAGGACTCCTTTAACGTGCAAATTGAGAGTTTGGCTGCCAGCAAATTCTGTTTTGAGCCAGGTGGGCAAAGGACTTTGTTATCGGATACTAGGAAGGAATAGAGGTGGGTGGGTGGAGATGAAGAGTGGATTGGTTAAAGAAGTCAATAAAACCCTCTCCCCAAGGCGGAGATGTAATTTTTTAAATTACTATTACTTACTTGAGACATATTTTGAAAACCATAAAGCATAATAGATGCCCCCAGGAGCAGATTAAGAAACAAACATCCCCAATATATCTGAGATTATATCTTGTGAGCACCTGAACTCTACCCCCCTCTATTCTGAAGTAGGCGTTACTCCCGTCTCCTGCATGACTTTATACTTCTACTACTGATTTGTATAAAGGATATCCCTAACTTTACATATAGTCACTATGAATTTTTTTTTTTTTTTTTTGAGACAGAGCCTCAAGCTGTCACCCTGGATGAAGTACTGTTGCATCACAGCTCACAGCAACCTCCAACTCCTGGGCTCAAGCGATTCTCTCTCCTCAGCCTCCCAAGTAGCTGGGACTACAGGTGCCCACCACAATGCCCAGCTATTTTTTGGTTGTAGTTGTCATTGTTGTTTGGCAGGCCCGGGATGGATTCGAACCCACCAGGTCTAGTGTATGTGGCCGGCGCCTTAGCCACTTGAGCTACAGGCGCCGAGCCCACTCTGTATATTTTTACAGATAACATTCCATTGCATCTTTATGCAACTTGCTTTTACTTTCTTAACATGTTTTTGGAGGGATTCTACCATGTTGGTTCATAAAGCCCCGGCTCACTCATTTTCAGTGATATTTTCCTGTTGATAGAAACAAATTTACATCTGCTTTCCCAAAGATGCTGTGAAAAGATTTATAAAGCGAAACACAATTAAATAGTGAAGGCTCCTGTTTGTCAGAGGTATGTCTCATGAAATGAACCAAACATTTTTCACATCTTCCCCAAAAGGCTGCTGAAAGGGTTAAAGAATATGATGATCAGGTGGCACCTGTGGCTCATCAAGTAGGGCGCCGGCCCCATATACCGAAGGTGGCGGATTCAAACCCGGCCTCGGCCGAACTGCAAAAAAAAAAAAAATAGCCAGGGGTTGTGGCGGGCACTTGTAGACCCAGCTACTCGGGAGACTGAAGCAAGAGAATCGCCTAAGCCCAGGAGTTGGAGGTTGCTGTGAGCTGTGTGGCTCCATAGCACTCTACAGAGGGTATTAAAGTGAGACTCTGTCTTCCAAAAAAAAAATAAATATATGATGATAATAATACATATATATATTTTTAGAAACAGTCTCACTTTGTGGCTCTCAGTAGAGTGCTGTGGCATCACACCTCACAGAGGCCTCCAGTTCTTGGGCTTAGGCAATGATGATAATAATAAAAATAAACATTTTTTTAAATTTATTGTTGGGTATTCATTGAGGGTACAAGAAACCAGGTAATAAAAATAAGCATTTATCAAATACTTACAGCCTGCCAATATCAAGCTAAGAGTTTTGCCTTAATTATTCATTAGAGCCTCAACTTAACTTTATCAAAGGTGCCGCTCAGACATCCCATTTTACAGACAAACAAACAGCGGCTCAGAGAGAGGGGAAGGGACTTACTGCGTGGAGGAGGCAAGAGTAGCATGGAACGTAGATCACGGTCTCAAAATCCTGACTGCTCAACTTTAGACTCTATGATTGAAAAGGACTTAGGGCAGAGTCCGGAACTCGGCAAATGGTAGCGGTGGTTATCAGTAATAATGAACCATTTCTAAGTCAGGCAGGATTATCAGAGCTGACATTCATTATTCAACTCACCTGGGGAGATGACTCGCAGTATACCATGTATTTAAATTAAGGAGAGGAAAACAGATGACTGAGTGGATCAACTTTATCCAAAATCTGATTCTAATTATACCCCCAGGGAGTGCCCTAAATCTGCAAACACTGGGAAATTGCGCTGCGGTTCAGAAACACGTGTTATGCAATCTCTTATCACGAGGCTCACAGTTCAGAGATAGGAAATAGTGCCCTTGCTGGGCATAGATCCTATACCAGGCATGAGGCTGAATCCTTATTAACCATTGAAGCCATTCATCTCAAGTCACTGGGATAGTTAGTGGTAGACAAAATGTTCCTATTAACCACTACATTACACAGGGAGCAGGGGCAGGACAGCTATGTGACAAATCTCTCTGACCTTTAGGAAAGTTTAGGAAACACTGCATTAAAAAAATTTTTTTTAAGATCAGAAGGAGAGGGAAGGGTGACAGGATGCCACTAATATTTGCTTTATGCATGGTTGTGTTTACTGTATTCCAACAAGCATACATTTACTTTTGCAATCAAATTTTTTAAGTTCCAAAGAGCATCCAAAAAATCAGATAAAAAAGTTGAAAAAGGCAAAAATATCCCAAGCCATCACTAACCCATTTATTCTGCGCCTTCCTAAATAAATCAAATTCCTACAAATTCAAACTGCTATGTAAGTAGCCTGTGCCCAGGGCCATGGGTAAATCCTGCACTGCTTTTTTGCTTTTTTTAAATTTTGATTTTTAATTTTTTTATTCATATCATTAGACAGCAAAACCCTGAACACCTTGACAACAAAAGCTCTCATTTCAAATTATAAAAATATGACAACGGAACCACATAAGATATATAGAGAACTGTGAATTGAGTCGCCATTGACTAGTGGACGTGATATTACATTGCAAAGGCTTGAAATGAAACATGTATTAATTTCAGTGTTATGATTTTCCTATTTCAGAAGCTACAACTTCTTTTTAGGGTACAAGCATTTCCACAGGCCTTCAGAAAGCTCACGAAGTACCCCGCCCAGGGCCTCATAGTGCCAGATGGATAAGCCAGCCACCATCTCGGCCACGTGAATAGAAAGTCAACTTGGACTTGCTACACAGACAGACGCGACAACTTGCTTTTATATTCCTCCACATCCTGATAATGTGTCAAAGCCAATGCAGCAGGTAGTGTGGAAAGATGCTGACAGTGGAATGCTAAGAAGACAAATGATTAATGGCTGTACCCCGGAACAGAGAGGTTAATTACTGGCATCTAAAATATCTGAAGGGACGATGTTACACACCCATATTACTAATTAACCTCACACCTAAAAAATCACAATTGCTGCAATTAATAGAAAATGACTGTCATCCTAATTACAAAGTCTACACGAGAGGCCAGTATTAGGTAAGGAGATGTCTTTTTTTAACCTTTTCCTGCTTAGCTTCCTAGGTTCTCTGGCATTTTTTTTTTTTTTTTTTCCTTTTCTTGACAGAGTCTCACTCTGTTGCCCTGGCATCATAGCTCACAGCAACCTTAAACTCTTGCGCATCATGTTACACTTGAATTCCCTGCCCTCCTCAAAGCTGTCCCCAGAAATAGTTGCTATCACTACCACTGCTATTACTCCATGGACCTTGTCCCACACACACACTTCATTTACTCAGGGTCTTTGCCTGGTACAACTTCTCAGTTTTCAAACTTAGTTTAGGAATTTTTAGTGTAAGAAATTCAATTTTGCCGAGGTACTCTCGAAAAAGGACAGTCTCTTAGACTCACACTAGTCAAACTCATAGCAGTGCAATGTATAAACTAGAATGCTAATTCGTTGATTCCATTGAGAACTGGAAGCACTCAGGGGATTAAAAACTCCCCTTCTTCACTAAGCACATTTTCTCTCTGTTCCAAATCTATATAGGAAGTCATAGCCCACACCACTGAATTGATCCTCTTACCATTCCTTGCACGCTGAATTGACAACTTCTATTTTCTGGCTGCCAAAGCATGCTAAGCCCACGCGCAGAGCAGGTCAGAAGTGTTGATGCAATAACACCCTTAGAAGCAGCCATCAGCTGACGACTGGTATGACACCCTTAGAAGCAGCCATCAGCTGACGACTGGTATGAGCATAGAATAAATACTTCCTGTCCCACACACTTTGCACACCATGCACCACGTTGCAGTATGTTTGACCCAGCCTCCGAGAAGTCCTGGGGAGGATTGAGCCCTGGTGCCCTCAGTAGACTCGGCTCATTACTGCACCCTGTCTGGCTCGCCGTCTTTCCCCATCACACTTCACTCCCCTACTCGTGTTTTGTGGAATCACCTGCCAGATAAACGCTCACATTCAAATCCTTGTCTTAGGATCTGTTTCTGGGAGAACCCAGCCTAAGACGAAAGTTATTGATAGTCCTGGAATCCTGGGCATTTGTACAATCATAACACTGGGCCCTTCCACTCTAGGAATTTGGCTGACGCATGGGCCCTCTTCTCTCGTGTGTATATCTAAGAATTCTCTTTGCTGGACAGTTCTGGAGACACACACTAACTAATCTGTCCTCCTTGACTCAATTCTATGGTATCTCACTTAACGCAATCTCTCTTCAGAGGACGACGCAATTGATCAGATTTTCATGGTTTTAATTACACATCTGTTCTAGGCACCTTCCTGACATAGGTGGGAATCTCTGTGGTTCCCAAACTCAGCAACCATACACATACTCCCAGCCAGGCTTTGGGGTGGATCACTTACTTTTTCTTTTCTTTTAATAAGTTTTTAATAAAACATCAAAATATTTCTCTTTTTAGAAGAATTAAAACATGACAGCTGAGGTGTGTACATCTCCCTTGAGCACCATCTTTTCCCAAGAACCCCAGTTTCCCTCTTTCCTACCCAGAAGTAACCACTGTGGTCAGTTTGGTGTGTACAGTTCCAAGCTTTTTCCGTTGAAGTTACACAGATATATTAAATTGGCAGAAAAGTTTGGGTTAACATAAGTATCATGACATTCTGTCCATATGCTACACTAGCAAAAACAATAGAAAAAATAAATGTAAAATGGAATGTCATTAGTCAGGTATCATGGAGGGCACCTATAGTCCCAGCTACTCAGGAGCCTGAGACAAGAGGATTGCTTGAGCCCAAGAGTTTGAGGTTGATATGAGCTATGATGATGCCATGCTACTCTATCCAGGGTGACAGAGTAAGGCTCTGTCTCAAAAAATAAAATGTTATTTACCATAGAATCAAAAAAGGTTTTAAACATGGGAATAAATCTAACAAAAGATGAGCAAGACTTCTCCACTGACAACTATAAACATTGCAAAGGGAAGTTAAGAAATACATAAATGGAGAAACGTCCCATGACCATGGATTGGAAGATTTAATATTAAGATTTAAATTCTCCCCCAAGTGGTTTATGGAGTCACTAAAATCCTAATCAAAATCTAGGGTCTAATTTTTTTTTATTGACATTTATAGGCCAATTCTAAAATTTTCTTTTCTTTTCTTTTTTGAGACAGAGTCTCACTTTGTCACTCTTGGTAGAGTGCTGTGGTGTCACAGCCCACAGCAAACTCAAACTCTTGGGCTCAAGAGATCTCTTGCCTCAGCCTCCCAAGTAGCTGGGACTACAGGCACCCACCACAATACCCAGCTTTTTTTTTTTTTTTTTTTTTTGCAGTTTTTTTTTTGGCCAGGGCCAGGTTTGAACCCACTACCTCCAGTATATGGGGCTGGCGCCCTACTCCTTGATGGATGTCAGTGGACAGACATTGTCTGTGTCAGCTGGGGGAAATGTCTGGCTGCGTGATCCCATGCCCTCTAGATCAATAAACAGTCACTAATTGATTTATCATAGTCTCTGGCTTTAACTGCTCTTCAGGTTTGTTTATGCTCCTGAGTCAGATTCCCCATCTGAAAAACTGCTAAAGAAAGCCGCCAAGGGAGACAGAGATCTAAGCTCATGGTTTTATTGACTACTTGCTATGAGCTAAGTACTATCTGTGAGCTTTTACATGAATTAACTCACTGCTGTATGACAATTCCGTGACTTAACAGTTACTATTATCCTTATTTTACAGGTGAGGAAATCTGAAGCACAGAGACAAAAAGGGATTTGACAAAAAATCACACAGCAAATATGGGACTCAAAGCCATGCTGTTAGATCCAAACTCTTATATACTATCCTAGGCGCCCGACTCCTTCAGGAGAATGACAACACTCCTTTCCACTGTCCTTTGCAACTATAGGATCAAGCATGGCAGCCATGCTTTCTAGGGCTGTGGACAACTTGGGCCCTCCAGGTTTCTAACATAGTGCCCGGAACAAGTGCTCGAGCCAGCTTTCAGCTGTGTTCCCAGCTGCCTCTAGCTTGCTGAGCTCCAGCTGAAAAGGAAGTAAAGAGGTCTTTATATGTTGTTCCTACAAAGCAGACTGCCAGCAAATCTGCCCGGGGGTAAAGCACCCAGGAAGCAACTTGCAAGAGTGCGCCCTCTACTGGAAGGATGAAGAAACCTCATCGCTACAGGCCTGGGACTGTGGCACTCCGCGAAATTAGACGTTATCAGAAGCCGCCTGAACTGCTGATTCGCAAACTTCCTTTCTAGTGTCTGGTTCGAGAAATTGCTCAGGACTTCAAGAAAGATCTGCGCTTCCAGAACTCAGGAGTTGGTACTTCGCAGTAGGCACGTGAGGCCTGTCTGGTTTGTCTTTTTGAAGACCCCAACCTGTGTGCTATCCATGCCAAATGTGTAACAGTTATGCCAAAAGGTGTCCAGCTAGCACGTTACATGGAGAATGTGCTTAAGAGTCCACTATGATGGGGAAACATTTCCTTATAAAAAAAATCTCTTTTTCTTCTTCCTGTTATTGGTAGTTCTGAACATTAGATTTTTTTTTCCCCCCATGGGGTCAAAAGATACCTAAGTATATAATGGCGACTGGAAAAATAGGGATCAGAAATCAGGTATTGGCAGTTTTCCATTTTCATTTGTGTGTGAATTTTTAAGATAAATGGGGGGATGTGAAGCATTAATGCGAAACAAAATGTTTTCGTGTACAAGTTTCAGCAGTTCAACTTGAGGGCGCGGGTCCCATATACCCAAGGTGGTAGGTTCAAACCCAGCCTCGGCCAAACTGCAAAACAGAAAAATAGCTGGGCGTTGTGGCAGGCGCCTGTAGTCCCAGCTACTCGGGAGGCTGAGGCAACAGAATCGCCTAAGCCCAGGAGTTGGAGGTTGCTGTGAGCTGTGTGATGCACTCTACCAAGGGTGACAGAGTGTGACCCTGTCTCTACAAAAAAAAAAAAAAAAGCAGTTCAACTTTATAACCTAAATAAACCTGTTAAATTTTCTGGAGAATGCCAACATTTGAAGTTTTTAAAAACAAGTAAATTTGTTATTGACAGCAAAAAAAAAAAAAAAAAAGAATAGTAAGTGCTCAACAAACATTGGTGAATTGATTAATAGATTTGTTGGCATAGAGTAATGATAACAAAACAGCAGTATATCATCCATGAGGCACAACCAGTAGCAATAAAATCAACTGAAGCGTGCCAGCTCCCACACTAGGCATTATTTCAACATCCCACATCAGCTAAAAAGGAGCTCTGCTCAAAGCCATTGGCCAGTTGCACAGCCCCTCCCCACTACAAGGGAGCAGGATGGAGGCGCCCAGGACCATGTGAGGAGCGTTACTCTCTCTGCCAGGGGGGAGACACCACATAACTCAGCACACAAATAAGGATATAGAGTTGGCTACCAGTGTCTGCGGCTTCCTCATCTGCCGATTCAACCAACTGCAGATGAAAAATATCCCCCCAAAAAGTCAATAAAAATGAATACGAATTTTAAAGCAATATAACTGTTTACATAGCTTTCCCTTGGGTACTTGGGTACCCAGCTTGTACTGGATATTGTAAGAAATCTAGAGGTGATTTAAAGTACATGGGAGGATGCACACAGGTTATGTAAGTACTATGCCATTGTATATAACGGACTTGAGAATACACAAGTTTTGGTCTTTGAGGAGGTCCTAGGACCAATACCCCCGACCCACAGCCTTTGCAGATACTGAGGGAGATTGTAATTTCTGCTGTAATATGTGCAGGAAGTTTTTGACTGAACAACCTGGCTCTGGCTCCTAGATGAAGGAGAATGCCCCAGCCACACATATAACCGCAGGTGAAAAGAAATGAGGCCAGGAACAGTGGCTCATGCCTGTAATCCTACCACTCTAAGAGGCTGAAGCAGGAGGATTACTTGAGCTCAGGAGTTTGAGAACATCCTGAGCAAGAGTGAGACCCCATCTCTACCAAAAATGAAAAAAAAACGAAAGCTAGCTAGGTGTGGTGGAGGGCTCCTGTGGACCCAGCTACTCAGGAGGCTAAGGCAAGAGGATCTCTTGAGCCCAAGAGTTTGAGGTCGCTGTGAGCTATGACACCACGGGACTCTAGTCTGGGCAACAGAGTAAGACCTTACCTCAAAAAGGAAAAAAGGAAGAAAAGAAAAAGAAACAAATAACAATCCATCAAAAACCTGATTCTCAATAGCAGGTGAGTTCTCTGCCCTGCAGCCTAGCAGCATCCAAGCAATGATTTCATTTCTGAGCACAAATCCCTGAAAACAATGCAAAGCACAGAAATTCAGCCAGACCATTCCCACAGCATCGTAAAAATGGCCCAACATGGCACAATGCCCAGGATTTACTAGGTGCTATTCTGAGAGTGAAAAGTTCAGCACGTCACAGCCTGTGCCTAACTGGTACTGAGGATCAGCTCAAATAAAATAAAATTCACCCAGGGTCTTAAACTCAAATGCATACAGGAACCACTAAATGAGAAAGCCGTCTCAGGGGACCAGGCCAAACAAGGAGGCATGTGCCCAGATGAAGGGGCTCCTCAAGACCACCTGGAATGATTTTTAAATTTCTGAAAAAAGTTAGATTTTTGTGTGAGATCTTTAGATCTTCAAATGTGGGAATGAAAGAAAAAAAAATTTTTTTTTGAGACAGAGTCTCATTTTGTCACCCTCGTAGAATGCTGTGGCGTCACAGCTCACAGCAACCTCCAGCTCTTGGACTTAGGCAATCCCCTTGTCTCAGCCTCCCTAGTAGCTGGGACTATAGGCATCCACCACAACACCTGGTTATTTTTTGTTGCAGTTTGGCCAGGGCCAGGTTCGAACCTGCCACCCTCAGTATATGGGGCCAACACCCTACCCACTAAGCTATAGGTGCCGCCGTGAAAGAAAATTACTTAAAGCACACTCTAGGCTGAACAAAATACATTTGCCATCCAAATTCACTCAGCAGGTTTGTAGTGCCATATTTAAACTCTAAAACAAAAATGCAGCCTGAGCCTCAGTCAAGTTGGAGTCATGACCCTGAGGCCTGGGGTCCACCCCACTGGGGGATACATGGAATGAGGAGAGACTGTCCTACCCTTGTAGGTTACAGAAACAAAATGGGTTTGCCAATATCCTACAGCTTTACAGGATTCTCACACCCCTGAGAAGGGGCTTGCCCTAGGTCACTTGGTGACAGATGGTTAAGTCAAGATCAGAACCCTGGGTTAGTGGGGTGATTTGCCCAGGGGGGTGGCATGCACACAATGCAGGGTGGTGGCTAAGAGAATTCAGTTGGATCGGCCACACCGAAGCTTCATTCTCGCTGTGCCACGCTGGCTCTGTGACCTTGTGCAGCTCTGTTAAGCTCTCTGAGCTTGTTTAGTCTCTCATCACTAAATTGGGTGATAACAGTAGATGAAGAACTAGGTGTTATGTAAATATAGTCTGTGAAGCAAGTTGTACAGATGCTGGCCACACTGTAGGTACTATTTTCCATCCCACGAATGTGTGTTACTATGTTCCACTTACTGGGGATATAGATAAGGTCCCCGCCTTCATGGAGCAAACAGTTCAGAGGGGGAGACAGACAAGAAACAAGTGAACTAATGGATTTACGAAGTACTAACTGCTGTGATAAAAAATAAAGTCAGAAAAAGAAAGCAAGAAGAGATGTCATTTTAAATAGGAATGTCAGGGGAAGGCTGTCTGAAAGGTGAGACTGGAAGAAATGAGAGAACCAGACAAATCTCCCAGAGCATTCCAGGCTGAGGGAACAGCAAGTGCAGAGGCCCTGAGAGAGGCATGTTTTTGCAGGTGTTCAAGGAACAGCACAGAGTCCGTGGTGGTTGGCACCAGGAGAATAGGGTTTGTTTCATCTGTTGCAGGAGCAGAATGAAGACAGACCCTGGGGATGAGGAGTTAAAGGTGCTGAAGTTACCGGGAATTTGGTCAGCCCAGAGGAAGAGAGCAAGCACAGCCAGTGAGAGGAAGCCCAAGGGCAAAGTCAAAGGCAGGACTGAGATGGGCCAGGGAGCGGTGAGACTTGGGGAGGGGCCTCAGCTGGGCAAACCCTCCTGCCTTGTCCCACAAGCCTGCTCCTCTCTTTCCTCCTCTCTTTCTCCCCCCTCCAATCCTACCAGTGTTTCTCCTGCCTCGGACCCTTTGCATATGCTGTTCTTGCCACCTGGAACTCTCTCTTTCAGAGTCCTACTCTTTTCCCCTCTACTCCTTCCTCCAGATTTCACTTTAGGCATCTGCACCCAAATGGCCCTCCAGATTCTGACGCAGCCTTCCAGATTCCCCTGGCTGAATTATATCCTCTTCAGAATGTGCCCGATGTCCCTGTGCTGCCCCCTGCACACACACACACCACACCGTGCTGTAGTTGCCAGGCCACCATGTTCCTCCCCACGCCCACTGGCTAGCTTCTTAGAGAGGGCAGGGTGGGGTCAGGGTTCAGCTCTACACCCACAGGCCCCACACACCAGAAAAGGGTCTCAACTGGCTGTGGGGAGGACTAAGTGAAGCCGCTGCTCCAGATGCTGGGGAGGGAGAGAAAGAGTGCGGCAGGAGATCCCTGCAGGGTCTAAATAATGCACTCTGGCACTAAGCTTCTCCCAGAATTCAACTGTACCAACATTTCCAGACTCCGCTCAGTGTAATGGTGTGTGTAAAGGATTGTTTTGTTCATTCGTTCACAAATATTCATCAAGTATCTTCTTTGTGCCTAGTAATAAAGGAACAACAGACATCACAGAGGTCTTGAATGCCACTTCCATACACCTCAATTCTCTCAACAAAAGCCTTTATTCAGCCACCTCAGTGCACCTAGCTTGGGGCTGAGGGCGGTAGGGGATACGGAACTATGAAAAGCACCATTCTTTCTTTCAAGAAGATTATAATCTAGATTCTTTAAGAGACCACCTTGTAACAAGGATTTGAGGCCAAGAACAAACCTCCAACATTCACTGAGGGCTCACAGTGAGGAAGGTGCTCTGCTAAGAGCTTACATACGCCCTCTCAGCCCTGCCGTGCACCCGCATATTCATTTGACAGTTGTGCATTAAATGTACTGTGTGCCAGATGCTGCTCTAGGTCCCAGCAGTTCAACAATGACAACTCAGAGTCTCTACTCTCACATAGATGAGCTCTACAGAAGGAAACAAACAAAAAATAAATATGCAATATAAAGTCAAGAGGTCACAAATGAGCAAAAGAGAAATAAAACATAAGGAGATGTGACATTATGCAAAAACCTGAATGAGATAAGAGAGCCAACCAAGGAAGACAAACATTCCAGGCAGAGGGAACAGCTGTACAAAATACTAGCTGATAGATACTATCATTGCCATTTTACAAATCATGGAACTAAGACCCAGAGAGGTTAAGCCAATTACTCAAGGTCATATCGCTCAGAAGTGACAGAATTCAGACTTCAACCAAGGTCTGACTTCAAAGCTCATGATTCTCTTCACTAGGTTATACTTTCACTCTCAGAAAAAGAATTTTAAGTATTAAGACTAAGAATTTGCCTTTGCACACTGCACTACCTATACATGCATCTTAAAGATACTAATAAAAACGTCATTACCTCTATCTCTAGATATTTTGTAATTTCAGTTTGATTTCTCTTTGACCCAAGAGTTGATTAAATGAGGTCTTAAATTTCCAGAATTCAGGAAGATTTTCTTTTTCTATCTCGAAATAAGGATTAAGTCAAACTGAGTGATGGTGAAACAATTCACACTATTTATGTTGCATTGTATTGTTACAATGCACGTTTATTCTTCTTTTTCAGAACCCAGTGGACTGAATTAGGTGGTGGAGATAGTCTTCTCAATTTACACAGCTCAGAAATGTACATTTCTAACCCAAGACAGCTAGCAAGTGACCAAGACAACTTTACACTATACCCTACTATGAGCTCCATGAGAGAGAACTGCTGGGTGGAATTGGATGCAGGTATCCTGAGATGTCTGGGAAATGGAACTGAGTGGCAGTCAGCAGTAAGGACTCTGAAGTCGGCTCGGCGCTTGTGACTCAACAGGCTAAGGCGCCAGCCACGTACACCTGAGCTGGCGGGTTCGAATCCAGCCTGGGCCCGCCAAACAACAATGACAGCTGCAACAACAACAAAAAAAAGAACAAAAAGGACTCTGGAGTCACTCTGAGGTTCCAATCTTCATATTCCCACTTACAAGTTGCAAATACTTTCATCTTTCTAAGCCTCAATTTCCTAACTATAAAATAGGCAAAATGGGTCTAAATAATAGGACCTTCCTCACAGGATTGCTAAGAGGATTAAATGAGAGAATGGCTTCCATCACTCCTCCAATGAAATACAAACACTTTCCTCTGTACAGGGCTTGTGCAACGTCATGGGCAGAGCTGCACATGACCTGGCCCCCTACCTCCCTGGCTGACCACGCTCCCTGGATCACCAGCCTCATTCCCCTACTTGATCTTGCAACACACACATAGCCTTTGCCCTTGCTATGGAACATTTTCTCCACAAAGCTTCTCATTCCTACTCGCTCATGGCATTCCTGTCTTTGCTTAGATACCTTTTAGAGTAGCTGACATCCCCCCCACCAGCATCTCTGTCCCCTCCCCAGGCTGCATTTGCCTTTAGAGCACTTAGCACAACCTACAAGCATCTCATTTACTTATTAGTTAATTTGTTTATTAACTGTCTCCCCTGTAGGTATAAAAGCTCCATGGGGGCTGGGATTTGGTTTATCTTGTTCATTACTTGTCCCTAACACCCTCAGCAGCTAATAAACAGGCTGGAGTCTGAGCTCTGAGCGTCTCACCCCACTGCATCACCCAAAGCAATTCAACCTTTATATAAAATGCCAGATTTCACTGGGGGAAAATTTCACAGATTTTGTTTTGTTTTACATTTGAAAAGTAATAATAGGGATCAGACTACTGGCATCAGAATTATCCTGAAGCACTTGCTGAAAATAATAGTTCCCTACTCCCCCCACCCACCCACTGAATCTGAATATCAACAAACACCTTGGGTAAGTCTAAAGTTTGCGTTCTACTTATCTGGAGGACTCTTGGGTTTGTTGAATCCCATAGTCAGGATCTGAAATGTGCGGATTCTCTAAAACATTCCTTTGCCTCATGAGTGCACCTCCCAACCATTTGAACCCCCATTGGGGCTGGTGATTGCCTTTTAAAGAAATGGGGTTAAATGTTCAGGGATGAGGCTGTACAGACTTTTGCCTGAGAATTCTTCCTTAGTGAATATCAGGACGTGGGAAATCATCACATAAAACTTGGATGAAACTGATTATCATCAGATACATAAGCACCCCCCAACCCTCAAACAATAACTGGGTCCCCTGAGCATCCTCAGTTTTATTTATCCTTCCTGAGAGAGCCATTGCACATAAAAAGTTACTAATTGAAAGTTCTATTGTCAATAACAATTGTAAGAGTTCTTCCCACCCTGTGTGACAACCTCAGATGTGCCACTAGAAGGAACTCCATCCTTGGACTTCTGAGGATTGTAGGCAGGACTGTCACCTTCTGGGGTATCTGCTCCCCCTGTGGTGGGCGCAGACCCAGACTGACAGTTAATTGGATCCAAGGTGGATATGTGACCCTGCCTGAACCAATCCAATTCTTTCCCATAGATTGAGGCTAAAAGTTGTTAGTTCAGGCTCAAAGAGCTGAAAACCCAGCACCTTCCTCAGAGTTGGAGGTGAAGGCAGCCGCGGGTCAGAGTGAGAGGAATGGTGTTGCCAGCAGTACAGACATGAACAGAAACATCTGGCTCCCTTGCTCTGTGCTTGGGATCCCAGTGGTAGCCAAATATTCTTACATTCCATTCTCCTGTTGCACGTAAGCTTTAAAAACTCTATTCCCAAACAGACCCCAAAATGCAAAGTCTCAGACATTTACATACTAACGATCCAACAGACAGCTGCTAGTGACCTCCCCAAGTCTTGGTTTCCCCATTTTCAGCAGCCATAATCTTCCGAGTTCTCTCCCACCAATCTAGGGTTGACAGGATAATAGTAAGAGCCTCAGAGCCCTTAAAGAGTCTATGCTTTCGCTCTTTAATTTTGTAGGAGATAAACTGAGGCACAGATACGGGATGTGATTTGCTCAAGGTCACACGGCAATTGAATAGAAGGCTAGAATATAAACCCAAGTCTCCTGGCCCCTATTGTAGAGCTGCCTCTAGATAGTAGGAAAGAGCTAAGGGTGATTCCTTCTTCTCTCCTCTATCAATTTCCTTCCTTTCCTCTTTCCTATCTTTTTCTACTGTTTTTTTAAATTAAAGACGTTTCTAGAAGAGCCCAGAATGGGAAGAAGGGAAGAAAGGCAGTGGTTAAGATTTCAAACTCTTCGGCTCGGCGCCTGTGGCTCAATGGGCTAAGGCGCCAGCCACGTACACCTGAGCTGGCGGGTTTGAATCCAGCCTGGGCCCGCCAAACAACAATGACAGCTGCAACCAAAAAAAAATGGCCGGGTGTTGTGGCGGGTGCCTGTAGTCCCAGCTACTTGGGAGGTGGAGGTAAGAGACTCGCTTGAGCCCAGGAATTGGAGGTTGCTGTGAGCTGTGATGCCACAGCACTCTATCCAGGGTGACAGCTTGAGGCTCTGTCGCAAAAAAAAAAAGATTTCAAACTCTTGGATAAAGAAAAACTGGATGCTTGAGAAGAGCACTTAACCTCTTTATGCCTTATGCCATCTGCAAAATGTCAAATATATTTACTTCAGAGGGATTATTGTGAGGATAGAGTGAGACAGTGCACGGTACCTGGCAGATGGTAAGAGTACATTCAACAATAGCTGAACTGCTATTATTATTATTGATGATGATGTCCTTACTAGCCATGCAGACAAAAGAACAGAATGAAAATTAGGTCACATCTAAAAGAAATGAGGCTGCAGGCTAGTGAGGACTTAATAAAGACTGACCATCAGAGTTACCACCCAGCCACCGTCCTCCCTCTGACACATGGTCAGTTCAGTTACACAAGACAAAGTAAGTTTTAATTTCAGGCAGAATTCATGAAGCCACTCAGCAACTTTCTGGGGCATTTTTCCCTGTTTGCCCAGGCAATACAAATAGAGCCATTGAAAGAGACATAGACACAAAGAAAACCAAAAGACGGAGAACGATTCATAAACAAAGATATGCATCAAAAGTAGTTCTAAAAAAAGAAAAGCTGGCATCAGCCAAAATGCCTGCAAACCAAGGAAGGGTTATGAAAATCCAGACAGGGCTGATCAATGAAATATTATGTGCACATTAAAAATGTTCATGCGGCTCGGCGCCTGTGGCTCAACAGGCTAAGGTGCCAGCCATGTACACCTGAGCTGGCGGGTTCAAATCCAGCCCGGGCCTGCCAAACAACAATGACGGCTACAACTAAAAAAAAAAAAAAAGCTGGGCATTGTGGCAGGCACCTGTAGTCCCAGCTACTTGGGAGGCAAAGGCAGGAGACTCACTTGAGCCCAGGAATTGGAGGTTGCTGTGAGCTGTGATGCCACTGAACTCTATCCAGGGTGACAGCTTGAGGCTCTGTCTCAAAAAAAAAAAAAAAAAATGTTCATGGAAGGCCGGGCACGGTGGCTCATGCTTGTAATCCTGGCACTCTGGGAGGCCACAGTGGGTGGATTGCTTCAGCTCATGAGTTTGAGACCAGCCTGAGCAAGAGTGAGAATCTGTTTCCACTAAAAATGAAAAACTAAAGCAAGAGGATAGCTTGGACCCAAGAGTTTGAGGTTGCTGTGAGCTATGATGCCATGAGTGACATAGTGAGACTCTGTCTCAAAAAAATGTTCCTGAAGACAAGACACAAAGGCATGCTTAGGAGAAAAAAGAGGATACAAAACTGTTATACACAATGTGAATTATGATTTATGAAAATTACATATCTAAAAAGACCGAAAGAAAATACACCAAACGTTTACACTGGCCCTTTGGATAGTGGGATTATGGATAGTTTTCTTTTGTTTGTTTTATTGAGACAGAACCTCAAGCTGTCACCCTGGGTAGGGTGCCGTGGCGTCACACTCACAGCAACCTCCACCTCCTGGGCTTAAGCGATTCTCTTGCCTCAGCCTCCCAAGTAGCTGGGACTACAGGCGCCCACCATAGCGCCCGGCTATTTTTTGGTTGTAGTTGTCATTGTTTAGCAGGCTCAGGCTGAATTCGAACCCACCAGCTCCAGTGTATGTGACTGGTGCCTTAGCCACTTGAGCTACAGGCACTGAGCCTCTTTTTTGGTTTTTTTCCCCCAAATTGTTTAGGGAATGTGTCCTCTTCATAACAAGAAAAAAAATGCATATTAAAAATTAAACATTTGAATAGAGAACCAAGAGATGAACCCAGCTACTTACCGTTATTTGATCTTTGACAAGTCAATTAAAAACATTCAGTGGGGTAAAGATTCCCTATTTAACAAATGGTGCTGGGTGAACTGGCTGGCGACCTGTAGAAGACTGAAACTGGACCCATACCTTTCACCATTAACCAAGATAGACTCTCACTGGATCAAA
>CAUYON010116398.1:0-16398 GCA_963573935.1 Arctocebus calabarensis
TGAGATTTCAATTATTAATATTTATGCACCCAACCAGAATGCACCTCAATTTATAAGAAAAACTTTAATAGACATGAGTAACTTGATTTCCTCCAGCTCCATAGTAGTTGGAGATTTTAATACTCCTTTAGCAGTGTTGGATAGATCCTCTAAGAAGAAGCTCAGTAAAGAAATTTTAGATTTAAACTTAATCATTCAACAACTGGATTTAACAGACATCTACAGAACATTTCATCCTAATAAAATTGAATACACATTCTTCTCATCAGCCCATGGAACATACTCCAAAATCGATCACATCTTAGGTCACAAGTCTAACGTCAACAAGTTTAAAAGAATAGAAATTATTCCTTGCATCGTCTCCAAACATCATGGAATAAAAGTTGAACTCAATAACAACAGGAAGCTGCATACTCATACAAAATCATGGAAGCCAAATAACCTTATGCTAAAGGATAGATGGGTCATAGACAAAATTAAGAAGGAAATTACAAAATGTTTGGGAAAAAATGACAATGAAGACATGAATTATCAGAACCTCCAGGATACTGCAAAAGCAGTCCTAAGAGGGAAATTTATAGCACTGCAAGCCTGCCTCAAGAAAACAGAATGAGACGAGTTAACAATTTAATGGGACATCTAAAGCAACTGGAAAAGGAAGAACCCAGAAGAAGAAAAATAACCAAAATTAGAGCAGAATTAAATGAAATTGAAAACAAAAGAATTATACAACAGATCAATAAATCAAAAAGGTGGTTTTTTGAAAAGGTCAATAAAATAGATAAACTTTTGGCTAACCTAATCAGGGAAAAAAGAGTAAAATTTCTAATTTCATCAATCAGAAATGCTAAAGATGAAATAACAACAGACCCCTCAGAAATTCAAAACATCCTTAATAAATATTACAAGACACTTTACTCTCAGAAATATGAAAATCTGCAGGAAATTGACTAATATTTGGAAGCACACCACCTACCAAGACTTAGCCAGAATGTAGTGGAAATGTTGAACAGGCCTATATCAAGTTCTGAAGTAGCATCAACTATAAAAAAATCTCCCTAAAAAGAAAAGCCCAGGACCAGATGGTTTCACGTCAGAATTCTACCAAACCTTTAAAGAAGAACTAGTACCTATCTTACTAAACCTCTTCCAAAATATAGAAAAAGAAGGAATACTACCCAACACATTCTATGAAGCAAACATCACCTTGATCCCTAAACCAAGGAGAGACCCAACAAGAAAAGAAAACTATAGACTAATATCACTAATGAATATTAATGCAAAAATATTTAATAAGATATTAACAAACAGAATCCAATAACACATCAAACAAATTATACACCATGACCAAGTGGGCTTTATCCCAAGGTTTCAAGGCTGGTTCAATATACATAAATCTATGAATATAATCCAGCACATAAACAAATTTAAAAATAAAGACCATGAGATTCTCTCAATTGATGAAAAAGTTTTTGACAATGTCCAGCATCCCTTCCTGATCAGAACACTTAAAAAAAATTGGTATAGAAGGGACTTTCTTAAACTGATAGAGGCCATCTACAGAAAACCCACAGCCTATATCATATTGAATAGAGTTCAATTGAAACCATTTCCACTTAGATCAGGAACCAGACGAGGTTACCCATTATCTCCATTGCTCTTCAACATCATAATGGAAGTTTTAGCCATTGCAATCAGGGAAGAAAAGGTGATCAAGTGTATCCACATAGGGTCAGAAGAGATCAAACTTTCATTCTTCACAGATGATATGATTGTATATCTGGAAAACACCAGGGACTCTACTACAAAACTTTTAGAAGTGATCAAAGAATACAGCAACAAAATCTCTCAGGCTACAAAATCAACACCCATAAATCTGTAGCCTTTATATATACCAACAATAGCCAAGCCAAAAAAACATTCAAGGACTCTATTCCTTTCACAGTAGTGCCAAAGAAGACGAAATATTTGGGAGTTTACCTAACAAAGGATGTGAAAGACCTGTATAGAGAGAACTATGAAACTTTAAGAAAAGAAATAGCTGAAAATGTTAACAAATGGAAAAACATACCATCTTCATGACTGGGAAGAATCAACATTGTTAAAATGTCTATACTACCCAAAGCAATATATAATTTTAATGTAATTCCTATCAAAGCTCCATTGTCATATTTTAAAGACCTCGAAAAAACAATACTTCTTTTTATATGGAATCAGAAAAAACCTCGAATAGCCAAGACATTACTCTGAAATAAAAACAAAGCAGGAAGAATCATACTACCAGCCCTGAGACTCTACTATAAATCAATAGTGATCAAAACATCATGGTACTGGCACAAAAACAGAGAGGTAGATGCTTGGACCGAATAGAGAACCAAGAGATAAATCTAGTACTTACCGTTACTTGATCTTTGACAAGCCAATTAAAAACCTTCAGTGGGGAAAAGACTCCCTGTTTAACAAATGGTGCTGGGTGAACTGGCTGGTGACCTGTAGAAGACTAAAACTGGACCCACGCCTCTCACCATTAACTAAGGTAGACTCTCACTGGATTAAAGATTTAAACTTAAGACATGAAACTATCAAAATATTAGAAGAAAGTGCAGGGGAAACTCTTGAAGGAATCAGCTTGGGTGAATATTTTATGAGGAGGAATCCCCAGGCAATTGAAGCAGTACACTACTGGGACCTGATCAAACTAAAAAGTTTGATCAAAACTTAAAATATAGTAAGTATAGCAAGCAGACAGTCCTCAGAATGGGAGAAAATATTTGCAAGTTATGCCTCTGACAAAGGTTTAATAACCAGAATCCATAGAGAGCTCAAAGAAAAAAAAAAGTGATCCCATCTCAGGGTGGGCAAAGGACTTGAAGAGCAACTTCTCTAAAGAAGATAGGCACACAGCCTACAGACACTTGAAAAAATGCTCACCATCCTTAATCATCAGAGAAATGCAAATCTAAACTACTTTGAGATACCACCTAACTCCAGTAAGATTAGCCCACATGCCGAGTACTGTGGCTCACGCCTGTAATCCCAGCACTGTGGGAGGCTGAGGAGGGAGAATTGCTTGAGCTCAGGAGTTCGAGACTCGCCTGAGCGAGAGTGAGACCCCGACTCATGAAAAAAATGGAAAAACCCACCCAGGCGCCGTGGCAAGCGCCTATAATCCCAGTGGCTTCCGGAGGCTGAGACAGCGGGATGCCCACAAGCCCAAGTCAGAGGTTGCAGTGAGTTACCATGCCCACTGCAATTGGCTATGGGGCATTTGGTGGCACTGTGTTTAAAAAAAAAAAAAAAAAAAAAAAAAAAAAAGATTAGCCCACATGACAAAATCCCAAAACTAGAGATGTTGGTGTGGATGTGGAGAAAAGGGAACACTTAAACACTGCTGGTGGGAATGCACAATGATACGTTCATTTTGGAAGGATGTTTGGAGAGTACTTAGAGATCTAAAAATAGATCTACCATTCAATCCTATAATTTCTTTACTAGGTATATAACTAGAAGACCAAAAATTACATTATAACAAAGACATCTGTACCAGAATGTTTATTGCAGCCCAATTCATAATTGCTACGTCATGGAAGAAGCCCAAGTGCCCATCAATCCACGAATGGATTAATAAATTGTGGTACATGTATACCATGGAATACTATGCAGCCCTAGAGAAAGATGGAGACTTTACCTCTTTCATGTTTACGTGGATGGAGCTGGAACATATTCTTCTTAGCAAAGTATCTCAAGAATGGAAGAAAAAGTATCCAATGTACTCAGCCCTACCATGAAGCTAATTTATAGGTTTCATACAAAGGCTATCACCCAACTATAGCACAAGAATATGGGGAAAGGGGCAAGGGAGGGGATGGGATGAGGGAGGTTGGAGTGGAGGAAGGGTAATTGGTGGGGCCACACCTACGGTGCATCTTAGAAGGGTACAGGCAAAACTTACTAAGTGCAGAATACAAATGTCTTCATATAATAACTAAGAAAATGCCATGAAGGCTATGTTAAACAGTTTGATGAAAACATTTCAGATTGTATAGGAAACCAGCACATTGCACCCCTTGATTGCACTAATGTACACAGCTATGATTTATTAAAAAAAAAAGAAAGAAATTCAAAAAATATATACATATATACATGTAAGTACCTTTTGCTTCATGGAAATGGAGTAGATGCATTTTTTCCTTATTTTGCTGGCAAAATACAACTAAAAACCTTTCTACCCTGTGTAGAAAACAAACATAAGAAAACTCTGAAAGGTGAAGGGAAGCTATCCTGTGCTTAGAGATCTCAGGAACCCAAGAAAAATGACAGCAGTTGAGTTCTCTGGGTTTTCTTTTTGTCTCATAGATCTCAGACAGGGAGCTGAAAAAGGCCAACCAGTGCAGATATTGGGGGGTGTGGAGAAACTTCAAGCCAAACGACCAGGCAACTGACAGTCTAAGAAGACAGAAAACTTTTAGACAATCGCTGTTCCATTCCAGCAAGACACCACAAAAACTGTGTCCCAATCTGTAGGCCAATTCTTTCTTCCTTGAGCAATAATGAAGTGCTACAAGGAAGCTGGGGTGGTAAAGAAAACGCTGGGATAGTCCAGACTTCCAGCCCTGCCCAGCAATGATGAGCTGTCTGTCCCCCTCCCCACAGGGGTGGTAGCAGAGGAGGCCTAATGGTGAGTGAGGACTTTGATCACTGCCTGGTGTGAGCAGGCCACCCCACTCCATCCCATGCCTACTATAGTCAGTGGAGGCCATGTAGGGAGCAATAGCAAGGCATGACTTCCTATCCTTTCCAGCAAGGGAGCTATCACTAGCTAGAGCCTAGTGTAGAGCCTGAAGTCCCAGGCCCTCCTTGAAATAAAGACAAACTGGACACTTACATGTTGCTGGTGGTAATGGAAAATGCTCCAATCACTTTGAGAAACAGTTTGGTGCTTCTTTAAAAAACTAAACATGTAACTAGCAAAGAAATAAAAACTTGTGCTCATGCAAAAACAATAATAATAATAATAAACCTGTACACAAATACTTAGAATAGCTTTATTTATAATAACCAAACTCTGAACGCAGTCCAGATACCTTTCAATGGATGAATGGTTGAACATCCTGGTTGACAATTATAGCACAGACTATTATTCAAAAACAAACTATTGATATATAGAACAACTTGGATGAATTTCCCCAAAATTATGCTTCATGAAAAAAGCCAGCTTCAAGAATTTACATGATAAATGATCCCATTTATGTAACATTCTTGAAATGATCAAATTACAGAAATGAGTAAGAGATCAGTGATTTCCTATGGATAAGTGCTGGGAGTGGACAAGAGGAAGATGAATGTGGCTCTACAAGTGTAAGGTAGGGCATCCTTGTGGTGATGGAATCGTTTCACACCGTGGTTGTATGAATGGTGATATCCTAGTGAGTCCTGTACTTTTGCAAGATGTTGCATTGTGAGAAAGTAGGTAAAGCTTACATAGTATCTATTATTTCTTAGAATTGCAGGCGACTATAATTATATCAAAATAAAACATTTAATAAAAAATAGTACTTTCTTCCAGAGTAGGAAAAGAATATAGGAACCATGTTAACCAGAAATGTAAAGCTCGATCTTGCATGAAGCCATACATTCCTTTATATGTAGTGTGCCTTCCTCAAATTTGATTGTTATCTCTTAACACCATTTTGTCCTTGGCCACACAGGATATATTGTAATTACTTTTGATGTTTTGGCCTTATGGAAATTTTCAGATAAGTTTTAATGTATTCTCAACTTTTAGAGGAAAAAGATTCCATGCACAAAGTCTGTATTAACTGGAAATGGTGCTATAATCAAGATTTACAGTTGTGTCAGTACAAAAGAGTGACAAACAGTAGGATATAAAATGCCAAAAACCTTTTGCCAGAAGCATTAAAATCTACTGTAAATCAATTTTTCAATCCAAGATACAACAGTTTTCAACTATTAAAATCCCTAGTCCATACCTCTACTAAATGGTCTATCGAATGAGAACTAGAGTTTCTATTGAATTCTCTCATTGAGTTCACAGGGTCATGAGCATTTTTGATAGCTGGAATCTCAGTCCCAGAAGCAAAAGTTTTTGAGTTTTCTATTCTAGGATCTGACATGAACTTGATGGGTAACTTTGAACAAGATATAGTACATCTGTAGAATGTGCTTTCCCTGTCAGGTTTATGAGAATTGCAGATATAAAGTTCTCTTGTCTCTTTTTTACCTTTTATCCTCCTCTTGGCCAGGCTTATGAAGACAAGCTGGAGGATCGAAGCCAGAGCCCCAGCTTTGGCTGATGCCGAAACAACAATTTCTGCCCTCTTCTCTTCCTTCAGCTTCCCTCCTTTGACACAAGGGCCTACAGAATCCAAAACCCTAGAGAACTGGCTCTCACAAGTGCAGTAGCTGACTGCCCTGTTTTCCCTGCATCTTTAGGAGGACAAACAAGCCATCCCTGAATACCCTTCCAGCCGTTCACACTACAGAAGAAGAATGGCTCTGTAGAATATTTTTTTTACTATATAATCGACTCTGAATTCTCTGATGGGAACTTCTCTGTGGTCATCACAATGGGATTGTCTACTCAGAGAAGGAATGCTTTGCCTTTTAGCAATATACTATGAGATGTCTTGGATAAATGCCTAGTGGAACTGTTAAGAAAAATTCAGCTGCTTCCTGGAATCTATGTATATGTATCTAGGACTTTTCACGTCCAGGTCACATTTGACTAAAGGAGGGTCAGAATACTGCTCACCATCAATCCCCCAAGGCTCCAGTCATCAGGGCACCTGCTCTGATTTCCCTTCAAATCCATTCAAATAAGCAGAATTTTCAAATGTTAGAAGAGCAAGGTCCTACCAGATGCCTATAAAACATAGTTTTTTTTTTGTTTTTTTTTTTAACAGCAAGAGACTTGAATGAAAGACACCATCCTACAGACTCCACCTAGATTGACTAAGAAGTAAAGCTTTTGAGGAGATGGATCATAGCCACTTGCTTGCCAGGGCTTGTCTACTCCAGGAGATAACTAAGCATCAAGGTCTCAGGGATGAGAGGTGGTCATTTCAACTCACGTGCTGTGCTCTGGAGACAGAGGCAAAGAGCACATTTAAGGATATAAAAGAGGCTAAACTTCTTTATTTCTTCCACCATTCATTTTCTCAGTAGGCAGTATATATAAGGGCAAGTATACAGTCATCTATGTCTCCATTTTCCCTAGTATATGGCTGGATATTTTTTGGACAGTCCTATGCATACAAACAAATTATTCTTATCTTAGCACAGTGTTTTTGAAGAGTAGTCTAAGAGTCATCTTCACCAGAATTACCTGGGGAAATAATTAAAAATTCCAAGTTTCTGGATCCAGTGAATAAAATCCACTGGCTGGAACCCAGAAATTTACATTTTAGAGAAGCCACTACAGGGATGATTATGTTGCTAATATTTGAGAAGCATTGTTTTCTGCATTTTACCTTTTTTAATGATTGCACTCAAATTTAATCTGTCAATCTTGATAGTAAATAGAGCTTTAGACTTTTAGGCAGATGGAACTGTTGATTCATACTCCCCTACTAATACAAATCTTAAGAATATTTAAAATAAATAGAACTACATCAAAAATGTATTAAATTGTGATATTCATACTCAAATTTTCCACATTCCTTTGTATGATTATTTATTGAAAATCTAGCCTGAAATTCAACTTTCCAATAAGGCATTGGTCTACAAACAATCTTTAAAGAATCTTGACTTTTCCTTGACTTTTGCTTTGTGTGCTATTCTAAATGACTGTCTCATTAAAGCTGAAAAGTGATGTCCAAATTTATTTCCTTCAATCACATGATTCATTCAATAATCTGATCATGATTTATAGATATCATAAGCCTTCACAGATGGGATGAGGAGACTCAATTAGGTCAGGACACATTTCTTTCTTTTGAAGACAGTTTTTATGGAAAAAAACAGTTTTGTGAAGATCAGGTTGTCCTTTACAGATAGCCATTTGCTTATACAAGTTAAAAATGACTTTAAGTCATTCTGTATTAACATTATAAATTGTAATGGCACAAAGAATCAACATTTTAAAAATTCAAGCCTGGATCAATCAACTTCAAATTCAGTTTAGGAAGAAAGGAAGTTCTCTAGAAAACTTTTCCACCATACTAAAGGTTGGGGAGGGGCAATATCCCTACTTAAAATTTAGATAAGAAAGTCTTCAAAGATACAAATTATCAATGAAACTATAAGGATATTTATCCAAGGAATGTGAATCCAGATATTCAAATTAAAGTATCAGTAAAAGTATAATAGGCTCCTATAAAATAAAGAATAAACAAAATTGAAAAACACACACAATAAGCAAGCACAAGTGGAAAAACAGGTAAGCAACCAGTGAAGACCCTTCCATCTCTGCTCTTGGAATATAAAGGCATATAGGCATTCGTCATATTTTTGATAAACGATACAGAAGTTAAATCTTCCCTTAAACAACTTCAGTCTCTTTGCCATAAGGAGTAAATAACTGTGAGCTTTGAAAACAAGTTGAGTTAATAGCTCAGCTGGGTCATCTTTATAGATTTCAGAAAGTTTTCAACTTTGAAAAACTAGTTTTTCACTGAAATATAGCTTCTGTAAGCACTAAAATGCCTTTTAATAAGTAATATTGCAAATGCAGTTGGCTATATTTATATGAGGTAGCTGTTCTTTTCACATGTATTTTTCTACAAAGGAGTTTTGTACATTTTTGCTTTGAGGCTTAATTGCTTAGGAACAAAGCAATTGAACCTCGGTTATTGAGCTTGAAGACTAAGAATTTTCCCCATAAACATTAAAAATTATGTCAATAGTTATATTCCAACAAGAAAAGAACGTAAACGCCACAAAAATAAAATAATTACTGTACCAGCTACATCCAATCAAATAAAACTATCAGTAGTATATGCAATAGCCCTTGTGTATCCTAGGAGATTTGTTCCAGGACCCCTGTGGATACCAAAACCCACGGATGCTCTAGTCCCTGATATAAAATTGTGTAGTATTTATATACAACATAGCCACATCCTCCCAAATACTTTAAATAAGCTTTAGATTACTTCTATTGTCTAATACAATGTAAATGTTATATAGGTAATTGTTAGACTGTATTGTTTCTAAAATTTGTATTTTTTATATATTTTTTTCCAAATATTTTTGATTCACATGCAAGTGGTTGAATCTAAGGATAGAGCACCCACAGATGTGGAGGGTCACCTGTAATTTATTTTACTTCCTCACTTAAAATAGCAAACATAGAATTTCACTTTTATAAACAAATGGCAGCAACACAGGAAGACTCCATGTTGTTGCAGGGCCCTTGATAGTAATAAAGCCTTCATGCATGGGTATTTAATGCTGGCTGGAGACTGAAGGCAGTCTCATCCACTTCCTAGAGTAGTTGCAAAGTTATTGTCCAAATTTCAGTGAGAAAATGAGTGGGGGAAAAAACAGCGTCCATGTGGATTGTACAGTCAGGTTTTAATTTTTGAGAATTTGTTATGTTTTTCAGTATGCCTTAACTTCCTCTCATTGACTTTTGATTTCATTTCTCCCCAGGGGACAGGAAGCATATAAGAAGAACAATATTTGTGCAGAAGAATTCAGGAGTAAAGCTTTCAGGGAATGAAATATGTATGCTGGTCAGAGAAAAGAAAATCGCTCATCTTTCCAGGACTCATGAATAATCTCGTTTACTCCATAATAGCTATGATTTTGCCAAAAGCACACACACACACACACACATATATATTCTCGCAAATATTTTCAGGGATTATGACTGAGGAACGTAGGGCTACCATCTCGTTGGAAAAACTAAATAATATAATTTGTGTTTTAAAACACTATTGGGATAGCCTAGAATTATCAAAATTAAGGATACTAAAAATCTGTTAATTAACAGCAATTTCTTTTATCACCACAGAAATGGCATGACACAAACAGCAGTGACCTATAATTTTCCCCACATGAGATTTGCATATATTATCACTATATTTGTAATTACCCCAACAGTCACCCAAAATATCACTCATCATTTGCTCAAAAGATGTCAAGGATGTTAAAGTGGATGGGATTGTCTTATTTTCCAGAGTTATTGAACAAAAGGTCATTGCAATAGAGAAAGCTGAACATGATGTGACAAGTACAGTGGAAGGTAATTAGTGCCATTATCTCTTTCTTGCTACATTGTTGGTAATAGAAAAGTATGTATATATGCAGAATTTTTTTTAATCTAATTTATTTTGCGTTTCTATTGTCTCCACTGTAATTAAAACTGGAATTAAATAGCAGAAGGTTAAAAAGCTAAACAAAATAAATAGTAACTGAATTCTAGTGGAGTTTTATTCTTCCCTAGATCCATGCCTGGAGTTTTCATTGGTGTGGAGGTGATTTGTAAATGAACACCTTGCTGCCAGGGATGCTTTCATCTGAGCCTTCCAAACTCAGATTTCTAACTTCTCCAAGGACAGTGTGCTTCTGGTTCTTACTAAGTAGTTGTTCAATCTCTTTTTCCTGTAGAAAAACTGAGTCCAGGACTAGCATACATTTGAGGCAAAACTTTAATGCCTAATACTCCATACATATAGTCTATACGCATCTCTGGAGCAACATCCTACTGACATTAAAAGAGTATCAGCACCATCTCCTTAGATGTGTAGTGATCATAATTTGTAAAGCCCCTTCATATATGTGTTCCTAACATTTGACGCCTGCAAGGTAGCATGTGTGTTCCACACCATGCTCAAGGAAACCTAAAACTCAACCTACATGATTTGTCTAAGACTCAGGAAGGGATAGACCTTGGGTGTATGTGAACAGCTACTTTCACCAGTTTATGGATATTACCTGTCTGCAACATTTGTCCTATCAGACTATTGAGTTTAAAGTAAAAGAAACTTAACTGGATAAGATTCTATGCAGACTCAAGAAGTTCTTTTCATCACAATGAAGATAATCACACATAAAAACATAGACATCACCATTTACAGAAAGTTAATGATTTCAAACATGAAGACTTTAAAAACTAAGGTGCATTTATTTTAATTTTGTTTGTTCATATGCTTCCTATATTATAATAAAAGCAGAAAATTTGTGTTTGGTCAGTTTTTTAAAAGAAAAACTTTAAAAGAAATACAGTAGAACTTCCATAAGTCAACCAGCCAACAAACTGGTCAACATATACCGGTGGTCAATAAAGGAACTAGGTCTACTGCACTGATACATAATGTAGTTCATGTCCAGTCTATGAAAATTAGGTCAACTCAAGGAGGCAGTCAATAGGGAGGTGGCCAATTCTGCTGGATCTTCTGTACTCCCTAGCCAAATACTACCACTTAGAATAAACAATTTTGCATTTTGGTGAAAAAGAAAATGACTTTTTCTTTGTAATTACTCATGAATGAATTTGAAATTGCCTTTTAAAATTGCTTTTAAATTCCAAATTTAGAGATGGTTATGTTAATCAGTTAGATGTTAAGCATCTTATGTTGTATATCAAATCAGGACATTGTACCCCATAAATGCACTAATGTACACAGGTATGATTTAATAAAGAATTAAAAAAAATAAATTCCAAATTTAAGACATCTCATCATTTTCTTTGGGTTGTTCATGTTTTTAGTTATCTACTTGTTTTTCCTTAAGTTTGTTGTCACCCAAAGTTAAGATTTGTCCCTTCTTCTTTCTAGAACTTCATTTCTTCTCAAACGTTTTTCCATTTGGAATTTACATTAGTATAGGAGGGAAGGAGAGGGGAAGGGATCTTGCCTTCTCCTCATTCAACACTAGCAAGAAATGCCTTATAACCAGACCATTGAGTAACATTCCTTTCCTGATGAATGTGAAGAGGCATTTATACTGAAAACTATATTCCCATGTGTACAGGGGATTGTGTCTGAACTTTCCATCATAGAAATTTCCCGTATCTCTTGGGTACACAGAAACCAGCACTTCTCAGTGTCCCCTGCTGAGCAAGGCCATTTTTGAGGTAAGTATTACATTTCTAGGCTGAGATAGGGGACATAACGTGTGTGATCCTCCAAACTCTCTTACCCTCCTGGGAAGACAGAGGAAAAGCTCTATGTTGGAGCTGATGGTGGCAGCATAAGTGGGAGTCAACATTAGATTTGGGCCCCTCTCACTTCATTAATCAACCATCATTATGTTAAATCTCTAAGATTTTTTTGTTTTTGAGGTAGAGTCTCACTTTGTTGCCCTGGGTAGAGTGCTATGGAGTCATAGCTCACAGCAGCCTCAAACCCTTAGGCTCAAGTGATCCTCTTGCCTCGGCCTCCTGCATAGCTGAGACTACACAGGCACCACAGTGTCCTCTTGCCTCAGCCTCCTGCGTAGCTAAGACTACACAGGCACCATAATGTCCAGCTAGTATTTTAGAGACGGGGTCTTGCTCTTTCTCATACTGGTCTCTAACTCTTGCACTCAAGTAGTCCAACCCCCTCAGACTCCCAGAGTGCTAGGATTACAAGTGGGAGCCACCCCACCTGGCCAGACCTCTAATATTTCAGTGATAATTTGTTACTACTTAGCTTATCCCAAGTAATATACTCTGTATTTTATTTCTTTCATCTGTTTATTTCTTCCATAATATCTAGTATAGTCATTATCTTTTAACAACTTGTAGAATTATTCTCTATTTTTCTCAGAATTTTTCCAGTTGGTCTTGCATATTTTTCAAAATAGATTTTAACATTGTTTTAGATTTTAGAAAAAAATAAACTGTCGATATTTTCATGGAGATTGCATGAATATATAGATTAATTTTTTAGACTAAATTTGCACTTTTTGGTAGGGTTTAAGGCAATTTCCCATATGTTTTCAATAATATTTGTTTATATCTAAATATTTAACTTTTTAATTGCTATTAGCAATAGTTTTTCTTTCAACTAAATGTTCTAATTAATGTTTCTATATAAGAAAGCTATTGATTTCAAACATTTTTACCCCTTGTTGCTTTCTCATATTTCTAAATATTGGCTACTGTTTTCCAGAACTAAAATGAAAAGTAGTGGCAATAAACCTCATCTGGTTTGCTACCAAGATTAGTTTGTATTTTCTATAATTCCATGTAGTGTTCTTCTTGTTAGTGATGGTTTGGCACGAGTGATGGGCCAGGGAAGACGGTAAGGATTACCTAGTGCTACAGGGAAATTTTAGGGGGGATGAATATACGCATTATTGTATATATACAGTTTATTGTATATAGTAACAGTTTCACAGTGTAAACATATACCAAAATTCATCTAATCGTATGAATTAAATGCATGCAGTTTTTTCATCATAAAATAAGTCAATTACACCTCAATAAACATGTTAAGAATAGTGATAGTGAGTATTCTCTTGTTTCTGACTTTGGTTGTAAATCAGATTTATTTTGATTACACAGATAGATATAACTGTTCAACATATACATTTCTTAATTGTAATAAAGAATTAATCATCTATAGTATTCTTTTTTTCTATCTTTTTAAATTTTTTGTCATCTGAAATACATGACAAGTATTGCCAAATGCCGTCTTAGCAATACTAAAATGATTTTTTTCATTTATTCAGGAATATATTGTATTACATTTTTAATAGATTTCATTTTTCCCCCCAATAGATCTCCTAATATGAATCAGCCTCATAGTCATATAATTGTTCATGGAATGTTATCATTTTCATATAACTACTGAATTTGATTTGGTGGTAAACTAAGCATTTTTTTTTACCTCAGAGTAATTTTTTTTTTTTTACTTCTGAGAAATTTGCTTAACTACTTGAAAATTGCCCCCAATAAATTCAAAACCAATGGATTTTCCAACCAATTTAGTTTAAAACATTATTAACACAAGGTCACAGAGAAGAATCTGAATAAACAGGCTTGCTATGCCCCCTCTCCAATTCTCACTATATCAATACTTGGTAATTTCATCATACTTCTCTCCATGACTATCAACTTCTTCATCAAATCTATCACAAAAATACAAAGCTCTATCTATTTCTTTGGGTATTCATTCCCTTATGAAGGCTCCAATGTCACCTAAAACTTACATTAAATAAATTTTATACTTCTATCTTGTTAGTCTTTGTTATAGTTACCTCCTTCATGAATGTAGGATGAGGAGGAGAAGGATAGATCTCTCCTTCAATCAAACAATACAGATGGTAGCAAGTAATGAACAAACCAGGTATTTCTTGGTGAACTTCAGGGGCAGCAATATACTTATTGAATAGTTAGGTCCAATAAAAATCAAAACAGCTTAGTAAATTATTTCTGCAATTCATATCAGGCAGCAAAGAGGACACAAAAAGCATAAAACAATCCAACCAGGAACCAAGAGCTTATGCCAGGTAATAATTTAAGAAAAAAAAGACAGCTGCGGTGAAGATTGTAGAAAGTAGGTTGGTGAGTGCTAGAAACAAATGAAAGGAAAGGGACACAAAATAAGGAACAGGAAAAGAAGAGGCAAAGGAAATCCACACACGAAACAAAAAGCGTTATCTTGGGAACTTGCAGAACTGAGCTTGATTTAACACTAAAGGAAACAGCCTTCAGGATTATGAAATTCTTTGTGTAAGAGAGTTTATTTTTCACTGAAACACACTCCACAAAAATTAACATGGTGCTAAAAGCTAGAGTCAATATAAAATGAAGGAATAAAATCAGTGCTTTCACTGTTAAAGCACCTCTAATTAGATCATGTTTTAAAAGTTATGTTTAGCTCAATGATGCAAATTGCTTAACAATGTCTGTGATTTCTTCCCTCCTTAGCTCCACACTCTCCTTCCCTGTGTCTCTCTTCCTTTCTTATTCTCCTCATTTTCTCTTTACTTTATAAACGAATTTCATTATCCTGGCCATGGCTACTTGCCCACAATTAGCTCCCATTTGTTTATTATGATACCTTGTTTGGCCAAGAGAAGTCGTTGCTTTTATTTTATTTTTTTAATGCCTCCATCTTGAAACCTTCAGAAATGCAGTTTTAGGCAGACGATGCTCCCCGATTTACCTTTGCTTCATAACAGAAAGCATTTCAGCCCTGGCCAGTGTGTGCCCATGGAAACTGGGAATCACTGGATCCTAGGAAACTATGGCAACCAATAGAGACAAACTGAAAACAGGCCCATTGTCATCATTTTTAATGAGTCAAAGATGTGAGCATCCCTACAATGAATTCAACTGCCATTTGGCAAGGAGAAGATGCAATTCAAGTTAGCCCTAATAATTAGAATGGATAAGTAATTGTAGGCATACATAAATGATTGATATTATTCCTCTTGTTCTATAACAATACTTATTAAGTTGGTTCCTAAAATAACTAGAAAAATTAACAGATATAATCAGCTCTTACAAGCGACTTCTCACATGGTATCATTAAACATGTTGCACCCTCCAATGTTCTGGCAGTTTATACATATACACAGATAAGTGGTTGTTATCATAGCACCAAGAGGTCCTGAGATAACTCCAATTTCTTCTGTGCTTTTATGCCCCAAAAGTTGTTTGAAAAATGAATTTATAATCTTACTATTTAGTTTTGGCTTCTCCCCCACTTTGAGACCCCCCAATGTTATTGAGAATCTTCCCCAGACTCTACTAAATAGATTTTCTCTCTAATCAAACCAAGTTAATGAGATGCCATATAGGTCATCCACGTAGACATGGCATCTATTATTTTGACGAATGAGTTTACAGCATGAAAGCAGAACTCCCACTGCAGAGCAGTTTGAGCTCATTTATTTTGCATAGCACATGAAGTTTAATTCTAAAACGTCTCTCCTCAAGAAAATATGAGTCATACCTTTCATTTTTTCCTTATAAAAACAAAGCTGGGTAAAATAAAGCTCACAAGAAGCATCCATGTGTTTGTGTAAGTACGCGTGTGTGCATGTATTTATCATTTTGAATATAACTTTTTTAAACAATATGTCAAATAATATATATTAAAATTCAGTAACTCCCATTAAACAAAGAGCAGTGACCAGAGTGTCATGTTAGTGATACTGCTTTGCAATCTTAACAGTGTATTCGCACATGTAAAGTGCTACACAGAGGGAAAAGAACAAAAGGATCCTATATAAAAAACAGCCATTAGTTCCAGTCCATGAACCCCTGTATCACTCTCCTCTGGAGAAACCCCAACTGCCCCCTTCTATCTTCGCCCGATTCAGCAGGAAGCAGTTAGATTGAGTCTTTGCCTCTTTTCCCTAACAGCAGTTGGAGTTTCTACTCAGAGAGGGAGAATTGATGCAGGACAATTGGCGCCCTAGCCAGCTCAGCGGGGCTGGCGGACCTTCCGCCTCCTCCTTGGCAGTGTCGGTGGTGTGGCAGCCAGCTGAAGAGCCAGC
>CAUYON010116399.1:0-42072 GCA_963573935.1 Arctocebus calabarensis
TGGTAGAGTGCTGTGCAGTCACAGCTCACAGCAACCTCCAGCTTCTGGTCGTAGGTGATTCTCTTGCCTCAGCCTCCCGAGTAGCTGGGACTACAGGCTCCTGCCACAACGCCTGGCTATTTTTTGATGCAGTTTGGCTGGGGCCGGGTTTGAACCCACCACCCTCGGTATAAGGGACCGGCGCCCTACTCACTGAGCCACAGGCGCTGCCCAAGACCAATCCTTTCTTTAAAGTATTTTTTATTAAATCATAACTTTGTACATTAATGCATTTATAGGGTTCAGGATACTGCTTCGATATACAATGTGAAATGCGTACCTTGAACTAAGTAACACATCCATCACAATTACACTCATTTCTTAATAGTTTTGAAATGTACCATTGCATCATGCACATTAGGTGAAGTCCCCCCAAATGCCCTCCCTTCTCCAATATCCCCCCTTTCCCCCCCTCTTTCTCCTCTTCCCTTCTACTTTCTGGACTATAGTTATGTTTTGCCACTTGTATAAGTGTGTAGGTGGTTATATATTGATTTTGTAGTAGTGTTGAGTACATTGGATACTTTTTTCCCCCATTTTTGAGATACTTTACTAAGAAGAGTATGTTCTAGCTCCATCCAGGTAAACATAAAAGATGTGAAGTCTCCTTTTTTATGGCTGCATAGTATTCCATGGTGTACATATACCATAATTTGTTAATCTATTCATGGGTGGATGGGCACTTGGGCTGTTTCCATGTCCTGGCTATTATGAACTGGGCTACAATAAACATTCTGGTGCAAATGTCTTTGTTGTAAAATAATTTTTGATCATCTGGGTATATACCTAGTAGAGGAATTGCAGGATTGAATGGTAGGTCTACTTTTAGTTCTTTGAGTGTTCCTCAAACTACTTTCCAAAAAGGTCATATTAGCTTGCATTCCCACCAGCAGTGTAGAAGTGTTCCCTTTTCTCTGCATCCATGCCAACATCTGTAGTTTGGGGATTTTGTGATGTGGGCTAATCTTATTGGAGTTAGATGATAACTCAAAGTGATTTGCATTTCCCTGATGATTAAGGATGAGGAGCATTTTTTCATGTGTTTGTAGGTCATGCGCCTGCCTTCATCAGAGAAGATTCTGTTGAAGTCTCTTGAGCACACACAAATAGGGTTATTTGTTCTTATCTTATTGATTAGTTTGTCTTCCGTTGTAGATTCTAGTTATCAGAACTTTGTCGGAAGCATAACCTGTAAAAGTCGTCTCCCATTCTGAAGGTTGTCTGCTTCCTTTATTTACTGTGCTCTTGGCTGTGCAAAAGATTTTTAGTTTGATCAGATCCCAGTAATGGATTTTTGGTGTTGTTTCAACTGCCTGGGGGGGTCCTCCTTATAAAATATTCTCCCAGGCCAATTTATTCAAGTGTTTTTTCTGCACTCTCTTCTAGTATTTGTATAGTTTCATGTCTTAAGTTTAAATCTTTTATCCAGTGAGATTCAATTTTTGTTAAAGGTGAAAGGTGGGAGTCCAGTTTCAGTCTTCTACAGGTTGCCAGCCAGTTCACCCAGCACCATTTGTTAAATAGGAAGTCTCCCCCACTGAATATTTTTGATAGGCTTGTGGAAGATCAAATGACGATAAGAAGCTGGGTTCATCTCTTGTTTCTCTATTCTGTTCCATAAATCTACAGAACAGAATCTGTATTTCTGTTCTATTTTTGTGCCAGTATCATGCTGTTTTGATCACTATAGATTTATAGTATAGCCTGAAGTCTGGTAATGTGATACCTCCTGATTTGTTCTTATTTATGAGTAATTTATTTGCTATTCGAGGTTTTTTCTGATTCCATATAAAATGAAGTACTATTTTTTCAAGTTCTTTAAAGTATGACAGAGGTGCTTTAATAGGGATTGCTTTAAATCTGTAGATTGCTTTGAGTAGTATGGACATTTTTTTTTCCTTTATTTTTTATTTTTTTTCTTTTTAGTAAGTATGGACATTTTAACAATGTTGATTCTTCCCAGCCATTAGCATGGTATGTTTTTCCATTTGTTAACACCTTCAGCTATTTCTTTTCTCAGAGTTGCATAGTTCTCTTTACAGAGATCTTTTATGTCTTTTGTTAGGTAAATTCCCAGATATTTCATCTTCTTTGGCACTATTGTAAAAGGAAGAGTCCTTGATTGTTTTTTCAACTTGACTATTGTTGGCGTATATAAAAGCTACTGACTTGTAAGTATTGATTTTGTATCCTGAGACATTGCTGTATTCCTTGATCACTTCTAAGAGTTTTGAAGTTTAGTCCCTGGGATTTTCCAGGTATAGATTATACCATCAGTGAAGAGTGAGAGTTTTATCTCCTCTGACCCTATTTGGATACCCTTGATCACCTTCTCTTGCCTGATTGCGATGGCTAAGACTTCCATTACTATGTTGAATAGCAGTGGAGACAGTAGGCATCCTTGCCTTATTCCTGATCTGAGTGAAAATGTTTTCAATTTTACACCATTCAATATGATATTGGCTGTGGGTTTGCTGTAGATGGCCTCTATCAGTTTAAGAAACGTCCCTTCTATGCCTATTTTCTTAAGTATTCTGATCATGAAATGATGCTGGATATTATGCATCAATTGAGAGAATCATGTGGTCAAAAAGACCAATCTTGAAGTCAGGAGGCCTGTCTCCGAATGGGATTAGGGCTTCAAACTATGAATTTTGGGGAGACTCAATCAGTTCATAGCACCTGTAAACTGAAAACTGGTTCCATAGGCTTGATTCAGACTTAGCATATTAGGAAAGAACACACATAGATGATATTGTAAGCCAGATCAAATGCTGCTTGTATATATTTATTCACTTATTTTTTACAGGTAGGGTCTCTCTTGCCCAGGCTGGAGTACAGTGCTATGATCGTAGCTTACTGTAGCCTTGAACTCGTGATCTTGAGTGACCTTCCTGCCTTGACCTCCTGGAGACCTAGTATTACAGGCATGAGCCAAATTAACTGGCAAGACAGAGTCAATAAACAAAGGAAAGTAAATAAAGACTGATTACGAGCAGCGTCTGTGGCTCAAAGGAATACGGCACTTGCCCCATATGCCGGAGGTGGTGGGTTCAAACCCAGCCCTGGCCAAAAACTGCAAAAAAAAAAAAAGACTGACTAGTATTCTAGTGATTTTGCTGACAGGTCACATACAAAATTACTGAAAACACTTTCAGTGAATTGATAAGCTCAGGCTTCATTTGAGTATTGCTTTTGGTGGAAGTGAAGAGACAAAGATATCTATTCTTGAAATTTTAGGAAATTCAATCAGTGTGGAACAATGATCCTTTTAAGTTAATTTTATCAGTATTCTGTTTTTCCCTATTGAGTAATTTTTTTTTTTTTAAAGAAAGAGTCTCACTTTGTCGCCCTCAGTAGAGTGCTGTGGAGTCACAGCTCACAGCAACCTCCAGCTCTTGGGCTTAGGAGATTCTCTTGCGTCAGCCTCCTCAGTAGCTGGGACTAGAGGCGCCCACCAGAACACCTGGCTTTTTTTTTGTTGCAGTTTGGCTGGGGCTGGGTTTGAACCCGTCACCCTCAGCATATGGGGCCGGTGCCCTACTCACTGAGCCACAGGTGCCATCCAGGTTGCCCCAAAATTTTACTATTTTTTAAAAGTTCAGATTAATATGAAGGTGCAATTAGTTTTTTTTTATTATTGTTGGGGATTCATTGAGGGTACAAAGAATCTGGTTACACTGATTGCTTGTGTCAGATAAAGACCCTCCCATAATAGCATTCCACCCCAAAAGGTGGACCCCCATGATCCCCCACACCCTCCCTCCTTCCTACTCTCTGCTCTCCCTATACCCCACCTCCCACTGTGTGCTAGGTCATTAATTGTCCTCATATCAGAATTGAGCACATAGAATTCTTGTTTCTACATTCTTGTGATGCTTTGCTAAGAATAATGTGTTCTACTTCCATCCAGGTTAATACAAAAAGTCTCTGTCTTTTGTAGTGGCTGAGTAATATTCCATGGTATACAAATACCATAGCTCGTTAATCCATTCCTGGGTTGGTGGGCATTTAGTCTGTTTCTACACTTTGGCCGTTATAAATTGAGCTGCAATAAACAGTCTAGTGCAAGTATCCTTATGGTAAAAGGATTTTTTTTTCTTCTGGGTAGATGCCCAGGAATGGGATTACAGAATCAAATGGGAGATCTAGCTTGAGTTCTTTGAGTGTTCTGCATAATTCCTTCCAAAAAGGTTGTTCTTGTTTGTAGTCCCACCAGCAATGTAAAAGTGTTCTCTTCTCTCCACAACTATGCCAGCATCTGCAGGTTTTGTTTGTTTGTTTGTTTTGTTTTTCCTAAGATACAGTTTACCCTTTACAACCAGGGTCCACAGGTCCAGGGCTGCAGAGAGGTTTTTGTTTTCTTCTGAGGCAGAGTCTCAGTATGTCCCCATTGCTCAAGTGCCGTGGCATCATAGCTCACAGGAACCTCAAACTCCTAGGCTTAAGTGATTCTCTTGCTTCAGCCTCCTAGTACCTGGGACTACAGGTACAATGCCCAGCTATTTTTTTCTTGCAGTTGGCTTTGGCCAAACTCAAACCTGCCAGCCTTGGTGTATGTGGTTGGTGCCATAACCACTGGGCTGCGGGCACTGAGCCAGCATCTGCAGTTTTCAGATTTGTGATGTAGGCTGTTCTCCCTGGGGCTAGATGATATCTCAGAGTGGTTTAGATTTGCATTTCTCTAATAATTAGGGACGATGAGCATTTTTTCATGTTTGTAAGCCATTCATCTGTCTTCTTTAGAAAAGGTTCTATTCAGCTCTGTGCCTGTGGCTCAACAGGCTAAGGCACCAGCCACATACACCTGAGCTGGCGGGTTCGAATCCAGCCCGGGCCCGCCAAACAACAATGACGGCTGCAACCAAAAAGTGGCTGGGCATTGTGGCGGGCGCCTATAGTCCCAGCTACTTGGGAGGCAGAGGCAGGAGACTCGCTGGAGCCCAGGAATTGGAGGTTGCTGTGAGCTGTGATGCAATGCACTCTATCCAGGGTGACAGCTTGAGGCTCTGTATCAAAAAAAAAAAAAAAAAAAAAATCAGCTTGCTCTTAGAATTTTCTACAACACTAAAATAAGCATTGAGTCAGGTTTCCTTTTTCAAGAGATGCTTCTGAAACCAATTCGTATACTAAAGATTTATGTACTAAAATGTGCTACACAGTGTTATTTTTAAACTGGTATAAAATTTATACCACATGAAAAAGGCATGATTACATAAATCATGCTATATCCCTTTTTAATACATTAACAGCACTTAAGTCACTTAAAATCATGTTTTTAAGTTTGAGCGTGCTCATAATATGTTATGTTATTAAAAAAAAGGCAAATGTTGTATTATATGTCTTCAATTTTCAAAAGGGTGTTTGTGTCAGAGAATATCTCCCACCAAAATCAAAAATATTAATGGGTGTATATATCAGAGTAAGAGGAATGTCACTTTTTTTCAGAATTTCTATGTTATTATAATTATGAATAAAAGACTGATTATAGAAAAAGTTGGGAAGATGTTGATAAAAGTTTTCATCGTTTGTAACTGCTTCTCACAGTGACAACACTGCAGCTCAAGATCCTTGACACTGTCAAATATAGGGTTCATTTTATTTATTTATTATTAAATCATAGCTGTGTACATTAGTGCAATCAAGGGTTACAATGGGCTGGTTTCATATACAATCTGAACTATTTTCATCAAACTGATTAACATAGCCTTCATGGCATTTTCTTTAAAATGCTATCTACCCAGAAAGCTCTTAGAAATTTAATGCAGTGGGCTTGCCTAATCAAAAATGTTCTTAGCTGTAGATGATTTTGATTTTCTTTTCTTTTCTTTTTTTTTTTTTTTTGAGACAGAGCCTCAAGCTGTCTCCCTGGGTAGAGTGCTGTGGCATCACAGCTCACAGCAACCTCCAATTCCTCAATTCTCAAGCGAGTCTCCTGCCTCCGCCTCCCAAGTAGCTGGGACTACAGGTGCCCACCACAACGCCCGGCCATTTTTTGGTTGTAGCTGTCATTGTTGTTTGGTGGGCCCAGGCTGGATTCAAACCTGCCAGCTCAGGTGTACGTAGCTGGCGCCTTAGCCCGTTGAGCCACAGGCGCCGAGTCGCATTTTGATTTTCTTTTTAGGTATAAAATCAACTGGGTTCCTTACTTGATACCTACAAGTAGGAGAAACCTACCTAGAGACATGGGATAATCCTGGAGACAGCAATAAAAAAATCAATTTAGAAAAGTAAAGAAAAGTACAAAGGGGAAAATAAGTTTGTGGGAGAAATGGAATTCTTGAAACAATGAGAAGACCTACAGAATTATTTTTCTCAGTGATGTATTATCCTTTGTTATGTTGGACATAAGGACTTATAGAACACCTAAAATAAATGTTTCACTTATTACTCAAGATTAAGAATTAGCACTCTGGGAGACCAAGGAGGGCAGATAGATTGAGCTCACAGGTTCAAGACCAGCCTAAGCAAGAGCAAGACCCCTGTCTCTATTAAAAATAGAAAAACTGAGGCAAGAGGATTACTTGAGCCTAAGAGGTTGCTGTGAGCTACCACATCATAGCACTTTATCGAAGGCAACAAAAGTGAGACTCTGTCTCAAAAAAAGAAAAATTTGATATATTAAAATTTTGTGTATATAGCTAAGAAGTTCTTAGAAGGCGCTGGATAGTATTAAATGTTTATATTAGAAAAACATGAGAGTCTAAAATTAATGACTTAAAATTCCAATTTTTTTAAGAAAGAAAATAATAGCAAATGAATTATGGTTCAATTGTTGCAGTTATGTAAGAATAAAAATTAAAAGACATGCAAATTAGAAAGGAAGAAGTAAAATACTCTCTATTCATAGGTGACAGGATCATCTATGTAGAAAATCATAAAACATTTACAAAAATTGTTAGAACAAACAAATAATTTTAGCAAATTCACAGTATGCATAATTGATGCCCAAAAATGAATAAAAATATGATCTAGTATAAAAAGTAGTTGCATATTGAAAATGACAAAATATTTCTGAGTGAAATTAAAGGTATTGTATTTAAATAGAGGTATATCATATGCTCATGGATTAAAAGACACAACATTTCAAAGATATCCCTTCTCCCCAAAAGGATCTGTTTAGGTGACACAATATTTTTCAGTTTTACCAGGCATTTTTAATAACAATTGACAAATGGCTTGTAAATTTTATATAGAAATCAAAAGACTTAAAGTAGGCAAAACAATTTTGAAAAAGTATAAAATTGAATGACTCAGACTATTTGATTTCAAGACTTACTATTGTAAAGTTAGAGTAATCCAGATATATGGATACAGAACAGCAGAAAAGAAGGTAGCATTCAGATATAGAACTGAACCCATATTGCCCACTGATTTTCAAAAATCAGATGCCAAGGCCATTGAACAGCAGGAAACACAAAGGTTATCTTTTTAACAAGTGGGGCTGGAATAATTAGATATCTGTTAAGAATTTGGACCCTCACCTTACACCATATAATAATTGGCTAAATACTCCTAATGAAAGGACTAAGACTATAAATCTTCTTGAAGAAAGCATTAAAAAAAATCCTTCTACTATTGGAGCAGCCCCAGGTTTCTTAGGATACAATGAACAAGAGTCTTAAAAGAAAAATGCTGGATAATGCCTACAAATTAACTATTTTTGAAAAGCAGATAAAAAGATAAGCCATGTTCAGGGAGAAAATACATTTAAAAAAATTATATCTGATAAAGGACTTGTATTCAGAATATATAAGAACTCTTACAACTCAAATGAAGATCACAAGTAGTCCAATTAACAAATTACCCACACACAACTCAAATAATCCATTAAGAATTGAGTAAAGACGTGAATAGACATTCTTCAAGGGAAGACATTTCAAATAGCCAACATGCTTATGAAAAACATGCTTAATATAACTTGTCCTCAGGGAATGCATATTGCCACAGTGAAATACCACCTCCTTCCAGTTAGAATTTCCATTATCAAAAAGACAAAGAGAACAAGTGTTGGGGGAGGACATGGGAGAAAAAAAGGAAACCTACATACTCGTTGTGAGACTGTAAATTAGGATAGCCATTATGCAGAGCAGTATGGAGGTTCCTCAAAAATTAAAAATAAAACTACCTTGTGATCTAGCAATCCTACTACTAGGTATATATCCAAAGAAAGTGAAATCAGCATGGCAGGAAGATATTTGCACTGCTGTGTTTATTGCAGCACCATTCACAATAGCCAAGATTTGGAATCTACCTATGTTTCTTCAAGAGATGAATGGATAAGGAAAATGTGGTGTATATACACAATAGAGTACTACGTAGCCATTAAAAAGAATGAAATCTTGTGATTTGCAACAACATGGATGAACTTGAGTATGTTATGGTAAATGCAGTAAGTCAGGCCCAGCAAGACATACACCACAGAATCTTGCTCAAGTGGAATATAAAGAGTTGATCTCATACAAGGTGAGAATAGAATGGTGGCTACCAGAGACTGGAGAGAGGGTCTGGGGCAAGGGCGGGGGTCAATGGATACAATCTTACAGTTGGAGAGAAGGAATGAATACTTCTGATGTTCTATTGCACAGTAGGGCAATAGTTATCAAGAATGTTGTGAATATTTCAAAATAGCTAGAAGAGAAGATTTTGAATGTTCTCACCACAAAAAAGAAAGATAAACGCTTAAGGTAATGAATATTTTAATTACCCTGATTTGATCTTATACATGTATCAAAACATCACTTTGTGCTCTATAACTATGTATAATTAGTAAGTATCAATAAAAAGTAAAATAACACTTGAAAGTACAACTTCTTTATAATAGCACAGAGAAAAGTTTATATTACAAATATTTTTTAAATTTAAACTTAAGGGCAAAATGTTAGAACAGGTACTTCAAAAAAGAATAGCAAATAAGTATATAAAATAATGCAAATGTCTATAATTAATAGTTTTATTTTTGTCATATGTAAATATATAAAAAAAAGCATATGAAAGATACTCAGCATCATTAATCATCTCAGAAATGTTAATTTAAACCACAATGAGATTTACTACATACATCCTAAAATGGCATGATTTAAAAATTAAAAACCACTACCAAGTGCTGGGAAGGATGTGAAGCCTCCATACATTGCAAGAGGCAGTGTCTCATGACACAGCCTCTTTGCAAAACAATTTGACATTTTCTTATAAGTTAAATATATACTTACCCAGAAATCATACTCCTAGGTATTTGTTCAAGAGGAATAAAAATAGGTATGTTCCCCATAAGTATTTGTACATGAATGTTCATAATAGTTTTATTCATATATAGAAAATTGGAATTAATGGAAATCATTGAATTGCTGAATAATAGAATTCCACTCAAAGTAGAAGGTGCCAAAAAGTATTTACATTTTAAGGAAGGAAAAAAAAAGCTGCATTAAAATTGCAAAATTGCAATACTCAAGTCATAAGTCATGTTTGATTTCTGTAATTACAAGAGATACAAGATATAACATAGAAGATAAAAAATGTTATTGATCTATATTGAGTGTTACAATGTTAATACAGTTCCTTCCTTGCTTTCTTTTTTTGTTTTTTGCAGTTTTTGGCCAGGGCCGGGTTTGAATCTACCACCTCTGGTATATGGGGCCGGTGCCCTACTCCTTTGAGCCACAGGCGCCACCCTACGGTTCCTTTCTTAAAAGGTGTACACATTCATGGGGTATCCTCTATAGAATGCTGATAAATGCAAAAATACAAATAGATCTCAAAACATCATTATATAAGATTATATACTATAGTTTTCCAATTAGATAAACTTTCAAAAGCAAAACTATAGTAAGAAAAATCCAGTACATGATTTCCTGGGGAGGGGATTAATTGCAAACGGGCTATATGTATTGGGGAGGAGGATGGAGGCTGGAAATATTCTATTATCTTAATTTGATTATAGTAATGGTTACACAACTGTGTGCATTTGTCAAGTCATCAACTTGTATGCTTTAAAATTGGCATACTTTTTATATACAGTCAAAAAAAAGAAAAACCCTCACAAAAAAGAATAATATGGGCCTTACAATTAAAGAATCTCATCAATGTTTAGAAGCAATTTAGAGGTTACCCGGAAAAATTATAGAAAGTGAGACATTAAATGAAGCATATGTGTTCGGATTTTTAGTCTTTGCTGACTCGAATCATCCGGATATTTAAAAATCTTAGTGCAAATCAGATTCCCACTTTTGCAATCTTGTAGAAGCCTGGGAAATTAGAGAAAATGATTTTGCTATCTGGTAAGGGATAAGAGAAGTTGGAAAGTGTAAGGAATTGTTAATCACTGTAACCTAGGACACTAAATTTAGTACTAGAAAAAAATAGTAGTCATCACAGGATCAATTTGCAAACAATGAAGCAAATGAAATTGCAGAGACTTAGCTTTGCAAACAAGCGATTTGGCCACAAAAACCACTTTAGCCCCTGTAGTTACTAAATGGTAGGCCTGGTAGTTTAACCAGAAGCAATAAATGTATCTTCGCTGGAGTCAGATATTGTGATTTACTCAAATGTGAAAACGTCATCACTAAAATTGGAAAATACTGTCTGTGGTACCAGACGCAGTCCTAGCTGAGAAGTGACATCTAAATTGTCCTGGCCCAATGTGGGCAACAGGAGAAAAGTAAAAGGGTACTAGGCAGGAAATGACAGTTTGAATTGTGGATGGTGGACGTGTACTGTGTGTGAGGCATAAAGAGGTTTGTGTGAGTAGACCCTGGGATGCAAAATAGGTGTGTGTGTTGGAGGCGGGGAGGTCTCAGAGAGAGAGGGCCAGAACACAAAGGACCTTATAAAGTCCTTAATAAACCTTGTTACAGAGTAGGACCTGATTCTCAAATTCCCCTGGGCCATAACAGAAGTATTGACAGACATCTAAACTGCTACAAGAGTTCAGGTCAGCTTCCTCCCAGCCCTAAGTTTTTCCAACTCTGTCTCGGTGCCTCTCCCTACAATTAAATGAGAAAACATTATATTGGGAAATAACTAAAATGAAATTGTTGATTTCAAGGAGGCTGCTTTTGATCTCCATTGAGATGTTAGGAAAGATATACATTTTAACTGGCTTCAGAAAAGAGACCTGATGTTGGAAATTAGAAAAATGTAAAAGAACAAAAATTCACCCAGCTGACTTTCTCTGTGTGAAAACAGAGATGAGAAGCTGTTGTTCCCTTATGAGGACAGACTAGGATGCTGGTTGCTAAGCATCTGTTCTGTGTGCCTTAATTTTCTTATCTATAAAATAGGGACAATAATACAGGTGCATTAGCTGTGATCTGCAATTCAAAGAGCTCTCAAAACTACCTGTGTATGGTTTTGTTTTGATTTTCTTAATATGTGGGATCCTCATTAGGAAGTAAAACCCAGCCTCAGATAGGAGGCTTTGTGGTCATTCCCAGTTAGGGTGGTGATTTGTGAATTCCACAGAAATGCTGATGTGTGATCGTGGGGTACTCCCCTAAGTCCTGCTAGAAATTTTTATAACATATGCTATATGAACCTTACTCTCTTTCAAAAATCTAAGCCATTCTGGATTCTGAAGCTTCTGGCCCCAGGGGTTTCAGATAAGAGATTGTGTACCTGTAATGCTTCCTCACAGGGCTGTAGGAGGATTAAGTTATCTTACAAAAGAATCCAGTAAATGACCAAGCTGTTATTATTTATCATTATTTAAGCTCAGAAATTAGATTACTTCCCCCCCACCCCCGTCTATGAGAATAAATAACGTTCATGTTAAGATGTTACTTAACCTTATTCTTACTATCTTATGCTTTAGTCTGACAAGCTTGATTTATAGTATATCAATTATTGAAATGGAATGCTTCTCTTGAGAAACTTTGAACACTTACCCTTCATTTTTTCAATCTTTACATACTTGGAAGGATGCCTGATTTGCCTTCAGGTGCTAGCTGACAGGCTGATTTTTCAGTGATTTTTTTCCTAGAGTTCATCTTATGAGATTCATGTTTTGATTCTGTATTATTCGTATTTTCCTCCTAACAAAAACCCAAACGAATATGCTTCTTTTCATGGAGTTCTCGATGAAAATGAGTTCTTAATATGTTCTCAAACAATGTGAAGTCACTGGTTAAAAAACACAAGACCACAAATATCCATTTAGAGCTTCTTTGGCGTTTCCCAAGTAAAAATTTATTTTTGTGGTAGAATCTGGGCCTGAGTCCTATTTTTTCAAGCTATGTAAAACCCTTTTGCTGTGTCTAATCCGTGTGGCCTGTGGGCACGGAGGCCTGATTTTGCAATACTCTTGTGGCATTGGGAAATTTTTAACTCAAAATTTCATATACTGAAATACTTAGGAGAAAGGAAAAAGATTCTTTAAATAAATAATTATATTTTAAAAGGAAGAGAAAAGCCATCATTTTTAATCACGGCTTTCAGTGAGGTATTTACTTTTAGTGAGAATTGTGGTGGGGCATTCAGCAATGATTCGGTTTGCGGCTCTGGCTCTGGCTCCCCCAGTCTTTGCCCTGGGAGGGCATCTTGCTGCCAACTGCTGACTGCAACCAGCGCGTGTTTACCTTTTGTTTGGATAAGTGTTACTAAGTGCCCCGTTCTTGGCCAGCAATTCCAGTGCTTGGGTGGTTTGAGCCTCAGCATCTGAGCAAGTGGGAACGAAGTGATGGTGCGTTGCACCCGAGAACAGGGGTGTAAGAATGGGGACTTGCCATTCTTTTCAGAGGTGAGGGCGGGGGAGCAACGTAGGTTAGGACTTTTTTTTTTAACCTATGGGGTACTAGGTCTCATGTTTTCTCTACCTTATTTTGCTAGCTCTACAACCCACTAGCCGTCACTGAACTTCCTCTCCCTAAAGAAGGGAGGGGGGGGGAAGTTTCACTTCCTTATGAGGAAAAGATGTGCATCCGGGTTCTTTTTTTGTGTTACCTTAAGCCAGTCATTTGGGGTAGTGCAGGATTTGAAAGGCTGTTCCAGCTCCCGCCTTCCCTTACACTATGACATTCTAAGATAAGTGCACTCGTTTGGGAGAGCTCGTTTTCCTAGTTCTCAAGCTGGTTAGCCTCAGGTTAAACCTCTGTACTCTCTGGTGGATATCCCATCTTAATACAATATTCCGTGAACCCTAATTTCTATGAGTCTCTCTAGAGTCTTTTAAGGCATGGCTTTAATTATAATCCGTAAAGCAGAAAGCTATCTTTACGAGTCATTCTTTAAGATCACTCAACATATGAAAACACTACTTTAACATTTCGTTTCTGGTTATCTCTGAAGCTACTCATGGTATTAATCACGTAAATGCCCTTCAATCCTCAGTTTCTTCATTCTACAGAGAAGTAAAAAGACGTAAAAGCATAAATGTACTTTGATAAATATAAAATCTTTTGTAAAGCATAGGATTTTATGTCAAATAGCAAAAAAGGATATGAATTTGATTAGTGAAAATGACATCCTCTAGTTAGCCTATGGCAAACTAGTAGCTATAAAGACTACAAAATGTGGGCTCAGCGCCTGTAGCTCAACGAGCTAAGGAACCAGCCACGTACACCTGAACTGGCGGGTTCGAATCTAGCCTGGCCATCAAACAACAATGACAGCTGCAACCAAAAAATGGCCAGGCGTTGTGGTGGGTGCCTGAAATCCCAGCTACTTGGGAGGCGGAGGCAGGAGACTCGCTTGAGCCCAGGAGTTAGAGGTTGCTGTGAGCTGTGATGCCACAGCACTCTACCCAGGGTGACAGCTTGAGGCTCTGTCTCCAAAAAAAAAAAGACTATAAAATGTGAGTATTATTTTCCTGCTCTGGTTCAGAATGTAATAACATCTCCTGCTGGTTCTCTCCTTCCCTCTGTCACTGTCCCCATCTCTAAGCAGTATTCTACGGAGCTGAAGAAGCTGTACTGCCAGATTGCAAAGACATGCCCCATTCAGATCAAGGTGATGACCCCGCCACCGCAGGGTGCGGTCATTCGCGCTATGCCCGTCTACAAGAAGGCTGAGCACGTCACTGAGGTGGTAAAACGGTGCCCCAACCATGAGCTGAGCCGGGAATTCAATGAGGGTAAGGAGTCTTGGAATCTGTAACTGTTCAGTTAAGTTCCCTGAAGGTATTTTTGTTTGATGCCTCACTGGACTTCTGTGATTAGGTGGCAGCTCAGTACTCCTTTCTGGTTGACTGAGTATCCAGAAATAACAATAAGTAAATTGGTGACTTTCACAATGGTGGAACTATTTAGGTTAACGTTAGAGATTACTAGAAGACCTACACTGCCTACACTCTCTCCTCCCTCATGTGTGATGGGGGGCGGGCTTGCAGCCTTACAGTCACATGTAACTCTCTAGACCCTCCAAGTGCAGCCCTCCAGCCAATGTAAACTACACAGATAAAATCTATGTTCTGTAAAATTTGTATTCTCTCAAAAGGCTGTACTCAAGAATCTAGATAGCTACATGTGGCCTTAAGACTGAAGGGTCCCAAAAGACTGGGATTGAGGGGGGCAGGTGTCTTGGGGACTGCCTTTAAGCTCTGATTCATGAATAAGCCATATCCCAACTTCTGAGTCTCCGATCCAACAACTTTGTAGAAGGGGTCACTGTTTCCAGATGTTCCCTTACATCTGTTATAATGGTTCCATGAAAGGAGACTAACTAGAAAATACTCAAAAGTGGAAAGTAGGAATATGAGAAAGCATAAGGAATCATCTAAGAGTTATTAGAGAGACAGAAGGCTGGAGAATTAAGATACTTTATAGAAAAAATACTAAAAATGTAGGGACTAGTGGATAAAATGCATAAGTGTAGAGAATATGATAGAGAGAAAATTGCTGAAGGAAGAAAGAGAATAGACGAAAATTTTAAAGTAGAAAACAAAGTCAAAATCTTCTTAACCCAATTATTTTTACATGCTAATTCCTGGTCCCTGTCTATGTGACCACATCGTCCATAGCTCTCTGTCTTGCTTATGACTTAACAATCTACCATAAAGAACATCCTATATAGACAGGCTTTGGTATCAATGTACATTCACTGCCTGTGTTCCATCATGATGATACACTATTTTTAAACTGTTTTCTCATTTGTGAACTAATAGTTGGTTTTAGTCTTTTTTTTTTTTTTTTTTTTTTTTGAGACAGAGTATGGCTATGTCACCGTTGGTAGAGTGCTGTAGTGTCACAGCTCACAGCAACCTCAAACTCTTGCGCTTAAGTAATTCTGTTGCCTCGGCTTCCCAAGTAGCTGGGACTACAGGTGCCTGCCACAATGCTCGGCTATTTTTTGTTGCATTGGCATTGTTGTTTAGCTGGCCTAGGCTGGTTCAAACCTGCCAACCTCAGGCGTGTGGCCGGTGCCGTAACCACTGTGCTACGGGCACTGAGTCAGTTTGTTTTTAGTCTTAACATACTGTAATAGATGATGCCACAGAGAGCATCATGACAAATTTAGCTTTTGACTTTTATTGAATATTTTTTGTGGAATGAACATTGCCTAAGGTTAAGAACAGCTTTATGAGTCCCAATTCTTCGAGCATCTTATTTTTTTTGTGTGAGTTTCACTAAGTATCATAATTCTGTAAGACTTTACCTGAGTTCTTTTTAAAACCTGCTTCCCTTTTCTTGTCCTCAACCTGAGACTTCTTCAGCAAAGTAAAGCCAGCAGATTTATTATCTTTATGACCAAAGCAAAATTATTTAATAGCTTTGTTGGTCAAACTTTTAGGCAACATATTAATAGTCAAACTTATTTTTTCCTTTGTATTATTAACTTGCTCCTTTTCCTTCCATTTTCCATGGAAGTTATCAAAATACTGTCCATGAACGATTCGAAGATGTAGTTACAGGGTTCTGTCAAGGCTTGACTTGTTAACCTTAAACTGCAAAGCACGGGACTGGTCTCTTAAGTACAGTGGACCTGAGCATTTCAGCCCTTTCCGTTGCTGTAAAGGTTGAGACACCTTCATGTACTAGATACCTGGGAACAGGATATGTGCCTTTATTCAAGGGTGTATGTATTCGCTGTACCACGTGGACCATTTCTTTGGCCATCAACATTCTGCGTGTGAAGTTTCATTTTTTTTTTTTTTATTTTTTATTTTGAAGGTAAGGAACTATGTTGTTTTTTTTCTTCTCTACTCTGCAGGACAGATTGCTCCTCCGAGTCATTTGATTCGCGTAGAAGGGAACAGCCATGCCCAGTATGTAGAAGACCCCATCACAGGAAGACAGAGTGTTCTGGTGCCTTATGAGCCACCCCAGGTAAAAATGAATAAATAAAAACATATATAAATGTGTGCGTATATATGCACACAGTGTATATGGTATACACACACACATGCAAGTAAGTGGCCTGGGCAGACTTGAGAGGCATTGATTGCAGCAACAGGAAGTGTTTCTAGCATCTATCAGTGTCTCAGTCCCTGGTCATCAAATACGTAACCTATTTAATATTTATTTTCTCCCATTCTCCACATGCTGTTCCTTTAAAGCTCCTAACCGTGGCTGGGCGTGGTGGCTCACGCCTGTAATCCTAGCACTCCGGGAGGCCGAGGTGGGTGGATCTCCTGGCTCAGGAATTTGAGACCAGCCTGAGCTACACTGAGACCCAGTCTCTACTAAAAATAGAAAAAAACTAGATAGCTGTTGTGGGCGCCTGTCGTCCCAGCTACTTAGGAGGCTGAGGTAGGAGGATCGCCTGAGCCCAAGGAGTTTGAGGTGACTGTGAGCCATGACAGCACAGCACTCAACCCAAGGTGACAAAGTGAGACTCTGTCTCAAAAAATAAAAATAAAAAATAAATAAATAAATATTTTTAAAAAGATCCTAAACGTGCACTGAATTAACATGGTAACATGGCTCTATGCCCACGTTCCCATCTTAAGGGCACATAAGAATTGAACTGGCGGTTGGGCTTGTGCTTGGCCTCATTTTATCCAACTGGCAGTGGCACTGAAAAAATGGCTGAGCTTCGCTAACAGGTGTAAGTGCTCTCACCCTAGTCAGCAGGTGAGATAGTCTGAGAGGAATCGCTTCAAGTTCCAGGGCACAGATGGCAGATCTGTGAATCTGCCGTGTAAAGCGGAGTCTGTGGCGGTGCAGAAGCCAGGTTCTCTGGTTTGCTGTGTTACCATGCAGGTCTCTGCCATGCGGTTCTCAGGATCAGCGCTTCAGTTGCCTTACCTATTAAACGTCTTACCTTTGGACTTGACCATTTGATTCTGAGAACATTTTGAGCTTCACAGTGTCATTAATGGAAGTGTATAATCAAACCCTATGGCATAGGGTTTTATCCACATAAAAAAAATATTCTGGGAGCATGGCTGCCCTTCGGTCCCCTTTCCTAGCTTTTCCTTTTGAGGGATGCTCATGTATGTGGTGTGGTGTCTTTGACTTGAGTGACGCAAATCAGCTTGCAAATGAGCAGGATTACAGCTCAGTGACCCCCTGTCTGACCCCACAAAGTTTCCAGTGTTGAAAACATGAGTTTTAAGCTTCCCAGGAGGCAAGGCAAAGAAAAATCTATAGTGAGTTTCAAAGTTTACCTCCTTAGAAGGAAGCGTATCACTTCACAAGTGGAATTCCTTAAACAGAGGGAAGAACTGAAAAGGAAGTGAATCAGTTCAAGCCATTGTTAATGCGAATTTTTTCCCCTGTGTTCAGGTTGGCACTGAATTCACGACAGTCTTGTACAATTTCATGTGTAACAGCAGTTGTGTTGGAGGGATGAACCGCCGTCCAATTTTAATCATTGTTACTCTGGAAACCAGAGAGTAAGTGGCATATGTGGAACTGTCATTTATTTAAAGCATCACGGGCAAAGAGAGGGCAAAGCAAAATTGTGTCTTGCTTTACCATTAACTTTGCTTGTATTGCAGAGAGCCACCCTTGATTTAGTCCTTTGTACTTTAAATCCCGGCTGCAAACACTTACATAAAAGATCTAAGAAAGTGGAGAAAGGAGAGGGTGGGTAAAAGTAGAGAAGAAAAAAAGAGCCGGGACGTGTGCAAGGCATTTCATACCTGGATTCTTGACATTTGACTGGAATTGTTTCTGATTAGAGCGTGTTTGTTTTCACATGGCCCCCAGGGCATTTGACAGTTGCTTTGAGTAAGTCTGGGCCGCCTAAGGGGATTTTATCCTAACACCTCCACTGGTTTAACTCAAGTTTCCTTCAAAATATGTAGCTAAATACAACTGTTCAGCTAATGGCTTGGAAGTTCTTTGCAGAAGGAAGGGAATGGTGTTTACGAATATTGCTTGTGGCCTGTAAGCACTTCTGTGCTCTGCCAAGGACTTTTAGGTGTATCCTCAAAGCAACCGCAGCTGAGCTGGTGGTGGTGGTGGTAGTGCCTTGGTGATGGTCAATATCGGGGGTGGAAATGGGAGAACGCTGGGAGACCTGTCAAATTCTTAGAATTTAACCTTTCGTTCCCCTTTATTCTAATTCCTAGTGGGCAGGTCCTGGGCCGACGCTGCTTTGAGGCCCGGATCTGTGCTTGCCCGGGGAGAGACCGGAAGGCAGATGAAGACAGCATCAGAAAGCAGCAAGTGTCGGACAGCACAAAGAACGGTGATGGTACGAAGCGCCGTAAGTAGATGTAGTGGCCAAACGGGGTAGGGTTGAGTCCTTTCCACATTTTGGGGGAGAGGGTATACACTGGAGAAGCTGCATGCTAAGACGCATGAGCCTTAGCAGAAAGTATGAGGAGAGGCCCTGGTGCCCGTGAGATTAGTTGCAGCATTGAAATGGACTCCAGGCATGTGATAGCGCCTTACAGAAGCAAATAATCACTGTGAGATTTCTTAGAGCAGCAGTCCTCAAAATGGGACTTCCACACAGAAACTGAGCAGAAATGCAACTTCTCAGGCCCCAGATTTGCTGTATCAGAAGCTTTGTATGTGGGACACAGTAGTCTGTGTTTAGTAAGCCCTTCACGTGATTCCAGCTCAAATATGAAAACTAGTACCTTAGCTTGTTGATATCAATTTGTCTTTCATTATTAAGCATTACAGCTGAAAATAGCATCTGCTCATCTCGTGACTCTGAGAACAGCAAGGTTTAGGATGCATTTCATCAAACACGGTCTGCAGACTATGCAGATCTGGGTTTCATGGAGTTTTGACTTTACATGGACAACCTTCTTGGGGTATCGGTGACCTCATTGATTGTTTTCAAACTTGTATTTTTAATCAGTGAAAGCTTTTTAGAAATGAGATATTTCAAGGAACCTACAATGCAAAATAAAGCAGAGCCACTCTGAGAGTGGTAGTTGGGGGGTCTGTAGCTCTGTGTTGAACCTTCAGGCACTCCTTGCTGATAAGTTTCACCTGCCCTAGGCTCAGGGTTCCACTTACCAAGTGTGAAACCCACTAACTCACCTATGCTTCTTGTGGCAAAATTTAATTCTAAAAGATACTTAGAGCCGGGCATTGTGGCGGGCGTCTATAGTCCCAGCTACTCAGGAGGCTGAGGCAAGAGAATCACCTAAGTCCAGGAGTTGGAGGTTGCTGTGAGCTATGTGGCACTCTACCAAGGGCAACAAAGTGAGACTCTGTCTCTTTAAAAAAAAAAAAAAAAGGGTACTTTGCATAAGCCTAATATCACTGCAACAGCGTTTGAAGTACACTACATGATGACCTACTTTATGGAAAAGGGTTTAATCATGGGTTATTCATAAGAAATAAAAATTATTTATTTATTATTTATTAAAGGAGAACCCATCACCATTAACTTTAATCTTTCAGTGGGATATGCTTTTGCAGTGAGGCTCTTTCTCTCTCTGATCATTCCTCAAAATTCATATCCTAAAAATTTTGGAGGTGGGTGGATTGCCTAAGCTCATAGGTTAGAGATCAGCCTGAGCCAGAGCAAGACCTCATCTCAAAAAATAGCCAGGTGTTGTAGCTAGCACCTGTATTCCCACCTACTTAGGAGGCTGAGGCAAGAGAATTGCTTGAACCCAAGAGTTTGAGGTTGCTGTGAGCTGTGACAGCACAGCACTCTACCAAGGGTGACAAAATGAGACTCTGTCTCAAAAAAAAAAAATTTTTTTTTGCATGCACACACATATATTTATATCAGTTCAAATTTTACTCTTGAGTCTGCTTGGTAGTGTAACTCCTAAATTCATTTCCCAAATATACCAGTTACCTACAAATTAATGATTTTCAGTTAGACAGATAACCAGAGTTTTGATAGAAGAATCATCTCCATAGCTATATCCTAAATGTAGTTTCTGATTTGAGAAACCTTAGGAATTTATCACTCATTAATTCACTCATTTTACCATTGGCAAGGCAACTTCTATAGCTTGCATTAATTTCTTGGAGGAAGAATGATCTAGAAAATAAAATGGAAAATAATTTCTCTCTTTTTTGAATGGCTGTTCACAGACATGCGTCAGTGAGACATAGGGTTTCCTGTAGTCTTACTTAAGCCAAAGGCCCTTTCCCAGCGTCCTGAATTTGTTTCTTGCATTTATACTTTCCCATCTTCCCCTACCTCTTTATTGCTAAGATTACCCTCAATGGGAAATCAGTAGTCACAAGTGAAATGCTCACTTAGACTAGAATCTCTAATCTTGAAGGTGTGGCTGGTGATACTGTCTGTTGAATATGTATTAGTAAATCTTATTGCTATTCAATTATTGAACATTTTCTGAGATATTTAGTATGTTTAATATGTATAATTTCTTCATAAATGTTCCTGGAATGAAACTTATGTTTTTCCTCCACCAGCTTTTCGTCAGAACACGCATGGAATCCAGATGACATCCATCAAGAAGCGGAGATCCCCAGATGATGAACTGTTATACTTACCAGTGAGTCTCTCTTGGGCGTTCATGATTGCTGCATTTTAATCTTGAAATGATCTTTTGCCCTATGGTCATTTCCCAGTTATCTGTAGCAACACGAAAGGAGATGCTGTCATCGAGGCTACTGTAATAAAATGTCATAGACTCACTGTCTTATAAACACTAGAAATTTATTTTGTCATGGTTTTAGAAGCTGGAAGTCTGAGATTAAAGTGCCAGCCTGCTTGGGTTCTGGTGGGGGCTGTCTTCTAACTTGCCAACTACCATCTTTTCCTCTAGCAGAAAGGACTGCAGAGGTCTCTAGCATCTTTTTGAAATAAGGCCACTAATCCCTTTCATGAAAATGCTACCATCGTGATGTAGATTACCTCTCAAAGGCCTTGCTTCCTATTTCCGTGGTGGGGATTAGAATTTCAACATATGAATTTTGGAGGGACACAAATGTTCAGTCCATATGGTTTGCAAGAGGTAGGCAGGTTATATAACAGAGATAATATATGTTTTAAAATTTAGGAAATTATCTTTTCTTACCAAAGTTCTGGAGCATATTAATAGCATGAACTTCTGTACTTACATACTTACCCAGTTGAAGCCTCCCTCCTAAAGATTTATTTCTACCCAAATATATAAAATTAACTTTTACTTTATTATTTGAGAATGTTAATATTATCCTAGACAGCATGGCCATGCCAATTTAGCCTAAAATTTTATCAGAAATAGTTCACAAAGTTGATAATACAGCAATTACAGAGTTGACTGTGATTTAATGTAGGAAGCACTATACAGAGAGCCAAGCTAGGCAGAGTCCTGTTGACTTGAGGCCTTGGAGCCAGTGGGATTAGGTAGCATTGAAATGGACTCTAGGCACGCAATATAGCCTTATAAAAGCAAATAATCACTGTGAGATTTCTTGGTATGGCAATCCTGACAAAGTGGCTTCCACATAGAAACTGGGCAGAAATGCAACTTCTCAGGCCCCAGATTTGCTGTATCAGGAACTTTGTATGTGGGACACAGTGGTCTGTGGGCTCCAGTGTGGTAGATTCAACCGCTGATCAAATATCCTTGGGGAAAAAAATGAAAAGTAACAATACAAGATGTTATTTTAAAGAACAATACAATGAAAAATAATACAATAATAAAAATAATACAAATAAAATACAAAAAAACCTATAGCATCTGGTTAGTGTTTAGATGCAAGTAATCTAGAGATAATTTAAAGTATTGAGGATGCACCTGCGTTATATGCAAATGTGACACCATTTTATAAAAGGGACTTGGGCACTTGAGAATTTTAATATGTTGGAGGCGTGGCAGGGAGGTTCCTGGAATCAGTCCTGTGCAGATACCAAGGGATGACTATGGATGTGAATGCCTAGGAGGCTTGGCCCAGTTATTATGTAAGAACCTCATTATTTTCTATAGGCCATATTAGCCCTCTTGAAGTCACTAATGAGGTCATTTTATTTGACTATAGTTATAGTTAATTAAATTCATATTGCATTAGGTCTTTGCTTTCTAGACTAGCCAGTGAGGTTTTAGTGACCAGAATAACCCTTCATGCTACCTGAAATGACATGAGACACAGGCAAACAGGACTAGGAGATCCGACTGTGAGCTGCCTCCCTGAGATTGAACTCAAGCAAACTAACAGGTTTGGGTGTGACCTACCTTCCTCCCCAACTCTTCTGGGCCCTGAACCTCGGGGAAATAGATTGCCAGTAGACCAATCAGACAGTGAGTTAGCTGAGATTCTCAGTGTCTTGTTTCTCAGGGTACAGATGGAAACTGACTTGTGATCTTTTAGTAAATCATCACCCCAATATAATATTCTAAAAGACTTAATATATTTTCAGCCAAAAAGATAGAAACTTCTTAAAAAGCTATGTTTGTACTAACAAAGAAAGTACCCTATGATGGTTTAATCTTAAGCTTGGTGAAGTATTAGCCCAACTAAAGTTTGGGAGTGTGTGTCTGCATGTGTGGGAAACTCAGTTAAGTAGGCATGTATCTAGTTAGTGTCTGTTGAGTGGCAAATATGCTAGACCCTGAGCACTTAGAGATCAGTAGGACACAAATCTTATTTCCAAAGAATTTGCTTTCTGCTGAAGACACAAATGGTTATAATGACATAAAATAAATGCTTCCTAGAAGTAGGCATAGAGCCATGGGAACGCCAAGGGGCTCAAGGTGCAGACTTGAAGAGTAAGGTCGAGAAGACCTTCTCAGAGAAGGCACCCAAGGAGTTAACCCAATAAGAGATAGAGAACACTTTTCTGAATTCTGACAAATTCTGCCCTTCATATTCAGGGCAAGAAGAGGCAGGTAGATTGCCTGTAGTGCAACGTTTAACCAAGCACCGACTCTCAGGGCCACCTGTGTGCCCTCAGTGTTTATATTGCCCCGGATACCCTAGTTTTGGCCTTGCTCATGTTTCCCAAAGCTATTCAGAGACCCTCTTAAAGACAGAAAAATAGTTTATTCCAGCTGAAACTATTTGTCCTACCAGATATAGCTATGGCTAATTCTCATTTTTTATGGTAGTAATGTTTCAGAAAAGCACTGTGAAACCACTAGTCAATACAGAACCATTGTTCCTAAGAGAAATACAGAATTAGGTTCCTTTGAACTCTGGTCACACCGTTCCATCCACAGATCAACAGATAACATTGTTTTATGGGTTTCAATACACCTTATTTAATATATACTGATACTGTTGAGTTATTGACATTAAGCTCATGGCCAATAACATTGGAGCTCATGCCCAAATGAAGCTAATCTGTGTTTTCTCCGTAAGACATATAGGATGGCCTTCCTGTTCTTAGGAACACTAGATAGAACTTCAGCACTACCCTTGGGGATCATTTTAAATCGCGAAATTACCCACAGACAAGCAAAAAATTGTGCACAATATGGCACTAAAAAGACCATGAAAAGAACTCATGTGTGTACCAGGGGAGCTGAGACGAGGAAGCACAGCATCTCCTCCTCCAGCCTCAGCTGGGAACTTGCACAGATGACTCAAACCTTTTGTCCCTCTGCACGTGTCTGCAGATGACCACAAAACCGTCAGGACTATTGATTCCCTATTACAAAGAAATGTTGAAAGCAGTTGAATTGCAAGCACAGAATGCATACATTAGAGGATGGCGTATACTTCTAACAGTTCTACAGCTCTTTAATTTTCTCTCTCTTTCTTTCTGCTCACTTATGAAGGTGAGAGGCCGTGAGACCTACGAAATGCTGCTGAAGATTAAGGAGTCCCTGGAACTCATGCAGTACCTCCCTCAGCACACAATTGAAACGTACAGGCAGCAGCAGCAGCAGCAGCACCAGCACTTACTTCAGAAACAGTGAGTGCCTCACCTGTCAGTGTGTCATTTTAGGAAGCATGGGCAAGGGCGATTGCTGATTTGGGCAATGATGATGTGGACAGAGACACTAGATTGAGACGAGCTGGTGTGGCTGTCATTTTCAGTTTCATTACTTTTACGTATCTTATAAACTTTCCTCAGGAGTTCCTCCTGTGTTCTGAAATTGAACTCAAACCTTTTTCTGGTGAGTTACAGAGAAAGTAAGAGTTACAGAGTACAGAGTTACAGAGTTAGTTCTCTTTTGGTCTGATCCATCCATACATATCTAAAAGAGTTTTGAGCACATGTTCTGTTCAAGCAGTAATGTGTATATTAAAAAAAAAAATCTTTGCCTATCCCAATGGATTGTCTTTTAGATCTTCTGGAATGCACACAATCCACTTTTGGGAATACCACTGTACACTAAGGATAGCAAATAGGTTTTTCTGCAAAGTGACTTGAGTGACCTAATGCATGCTTGCAGAAAATGTCACATATGGAAGGACAGGTAGTATCAACTTGCTGTATTTTAGCATCCTTGCTTAGATTGTCTTCTAGTAACACATTGTTACATAAATTGAGCCAGATTTTGCAAGCATATTACCATATACATATGATCTATTTATATGTTAAGTTTTACCTTGACTATTGGATCACTAGTGATGTTGTTTTATGACTAATAAGAACAGAATGGTGCTGATGAACGGATGAGAGGCTGGCCAATCAGAACTCTGCTTATATTTACCTTTCTGTGGTTAGGAATAATCACTTGTTAGCTTAATTTAGATATTATGTATGTGCTAGAAGCATTTCCAAAGTCTCTATAGATACATGTAAAATACATACATTTTGAGCCTGTTTCAGTAATTCAAACATTCAACTTTTCTCTTCAGAGAAATGAAAAAAAGAAATGAAGTTAAAAACTATGTTACCTGAGGCCAAGATTATCTTTTACAACAAAAAAGCAAATGATCAGTAAATAATAGATCTTTTCTGATGTGTTATGAGCTATTATAGGGAGTTAGCTATGGAAAATGTAACAAGGAAGGCTGGTTGTCCTCTTTCAATGAACACAGTAGTAGTTGAGGAGGCTGGAATGCCTCCCTCCTGCCAGGAGAGGCATCCATCATCTGAGCACCTCTTGGCTACAGGGTGAGGTGGGCAGCAGAGAGGAAGAAAAGGAGCATGCTCTCTCTTCAAAAGATGTTAAGCTACTTGAGCATCTAAGACCCTTTTTAGCCAGACATGATCTCATCATTCACCTTTTAGCATGAAAAGTTTGCAAATTAATGATTATATTGTTCTATATGTAAAGCTGAACAGAAAGTTTAATTAAGTGGTTCCTTGGGAATGCAGAGTATTCCAAAGAAAAATTAGAACTCAAGTTTGCAGACACAGTTCCCATCGCCAATCATATGGATTCTTTGGAATATCAGATGGAAACAGATGTGAATATATCTAAGTGCAAAATGATTTATCTTTTAGAAAAATCATACAACAGGGATCAAAGAAACAGAGACCTATAACATCACATACAGGCCCAGAGACGGCAAGTGCCTTTTCCAAGAAGTATGTTAGAGTCGTAAGACATTTTCTCAAATCACTTGTTATGTACTCTGGAAATGACTGACTCAACCAAAATGACCCTAGAAGATTTGCATAGTAACAGATTCAGCTGAACTAGTCACCCTGTGATACTGTTTCCTATTTTTTTTTCCCTAGTTGATAGGAAAAAGTCTGACCATCTAGAACAGGGATTGCCAACTTCTTTTTTTCTGAAAAGCACCCATAGTAAATATTTTAGGCTTTCTTGTCCAGATGGTCTCTTGTAACAACTCAGCTCTATGATTGCAGCACAGAAACAGCAATAGATAATGCATAAAGGAATGAGAGTGACTGTTACAATAAAACTTTATTTATAGACCCAGAATTTGGAATTCCTATAATTTTCAGATGCCATGAAATGTTATTGTTCTTTTGATCCCCACTGCCTGTATTTACAAATAAAACAATATTGGCCAAATTTGGGCCAATCCCTGTAGTTTGCTGGTCCCTCTGGTACATAAATGAGTAGCTTTTCATTCATTGCTCTCATTCATTGCTCTCTTTCATTGAGGCACATATTTTGTTTGCAGTGTGCTTGTAATGTATATTCTTAGATAGAAAGCTATTAAAATGTTTTAGGAAATTCTGAAGTTATTTTTAAAGTGACATTGAAGTATATGATACACATGACATCAGCCTTTAACCAAGATCTCTTTCACCAAAGAAAGGGAGGCATCTACCCATCCAAATATAAAATATCATTAATGATGCTCCCCCGTTGTCAGAGAAGGCTAGAAGAGTTGAATTGATTCAAACAATAAATTCTTAGTGAAGATTTGCCATATCAGAGGGTTAAGGGTGGAGACGAGAAAGATGGAACGCACGGCCTTCCTATAGTTTACAATTTAGTGGTTGATTCTTAACCAAAAACACCCTTTGAGTTTTAAGAAATCTTTAGAAATTTGTTCTCAGCTTTGTGTAAGCTAATAGGGCAAGTTTAAATGGCTTCTATAGGTCATAGAAGAAGAACCAGATAGTGTCATGTTGTAGAGACCTGATGAGCCAGGAGGACTGATATTTAGTAACTGAGAGACATGCCGTTTGTATTTATTTACAGGGTAAACAAAGCTCTATTTGTGTACATGGGAATTACCCAGCACTTATTGTCTGACTGGCTTGTATTGCTCTAAAGGAAAAATAAATTTATTATCCATATTTCATAAAACAATGTATTTTACCAACAAAGAAAATATATCTTAATATTAGGTTATTTCAGAAAGTCTAAAAGATTTTAGGAACATATTTTCACATCTTTCCACAGATAAATAGTGAGGAATTAGCAGTTTTGTAGTTCCCTGGTGTGTTCATTTAAATGTATCATATGCATGTTTTTGAGTGTATCTCACAGCTGTGGTAACTTGTGCATGGAAATCTAACAGCCTGCAAAATTAAATCTTTGCAAAATATAGACATTTGGTCTAATTATGGCTTTGTAATATTATCTACACACGGGTCTCCAATGATTGATATGCATCTATATAAATTCTCCTGTTGCTGTATTCTTCAGCTGAGCTTTTTTTTCCAGCTCTAATTTTCATGCAAATCTCCAAGAAAGAGCATAAATTCACTAGACAAAGAGAAATAGAAATCTAATTTCTTGGCAATCATTTGAAAAGAATAAATCAGCTTAGAAATTGCCTGTAATAGCCTGTGATTTTCTTTCCCAAAAACATAGTACCAATTTTCTGCTGGTAAGGGATCAATTTTTTACTTTTCTTTACAGTACAGAGAAAGTTAGAGGAAAGGGACTACACCTTCTACAAGGTGGCTGTCAAATATTCTCAGTTTAATCACTTCTATTAGTTTCCTACTATGTGCTTTGTTTCTGCTTGCTTTTCATTTGTGCATGCCTTCTTCTTTTAAAAAATTACTTTCCAGTTACCTTCATGATCATAGTCTTTATGGATGATGGATTTTACAGAATTCCTGTGACTCAAATTGCTATCGATACGAGTAGGCCTAATACTCTTTTAGTTTACTTGTCTACATTGATATAAAAATAGAGACTTATGTTTCTAGGAGTTAGAATCAAATGTGGAGACAAATTAGGCACAGGCCAGACTCCTTTCCTTCATAATGTCCAGGGGCATTAACGCCTAAAGTAATTTTGCAGAAGCCACTTACAACCTGTATTTTTACTCTTTTGACCTCTGAGTTTCAGACCAGTACTATTTCTTTTCTTTTTCTTTTTTTCCCCCTTCCATCCTGATATAAGGCCAATATCACTTTCTTACAATTTTGTTGAGTCTAATTCTTGCTTTCCTCTGAAAAATTATATTTAATCCCCTGCAAGATAAATTTGATTTAAATTTTAAAACAAATCTGTGACCTCCCAAAGAGCCCATAGTGTTTGCTCCTCTGTTATGATCAGTTGACAATTACGGCTTAACATAAATATCAGTCTGGAACAGAGCAGGCTCTTCAAGACCACAATTCCAGCCCCTCAACCCCAGTGCAGGGAACTGAGGCCTGATGAAGCCACGCCTGTGATTTTATAACCAGTTCATAATAAAGCTAAGACTAGCATCAGATTTAGAGCACTAAGCTCTTTGCAATGATTTGGTTTGTTTTATTAATTATGCAAGCTGTAATTATACAACTAAAGCAGCTATTTCCATTTCTCTGTCCCTGTTTTCAGTTAGTTGGTACGTATTCTTGCTGTTTGAGTTTAAAGTCCTATCTCTGTAAGCTCATTTGGGTATGGTTATCTTCAAGAATATTGACATCTTTGCCCCTCAGATTCATGATTCTGAAGGAGAAGCAAGGAATAATTCAGGCTTACCAATGTGGAAGACAGCAGAGGACACAAACCCCAGACTGATGGACACTGTTAGCAACATATTACTATTTATAAGTTTGACAAGGAAGTCTCCCACATTTCCAGAAGAGTTGTTTAAAATTTCTAACTTCATAAGTTAAAAAAGATGAATGTTGGCTATTTCACATGATTCAAGTTACAGTTATTGTGAAACTTTACAAGATTTTACTGTGTGTAATGTTACCTTTGAAGATTATAGTTGTGTTATAAAATTTTCAGGGTAGGTATTTATTAGTAATGAATTAGAAATAGAGAAAAGACAACGTAAATAAAATTAGCTAGATTAAGTCAGTTTTCTAAGTTCTTATATTTCACTGCAGAACTAGGCTCAGTTCTTGGTCTCAAAGTCTGAACCCTTGTGGTGCAAATTCTTTGACCATGGGTAGAAAACTGGTTTGATTTCTGTGTGTTGTGTCTCATTCCAGTCTGTACTTTAATTATTCAAACAAAAGACCCAAACTTTAATTATTCAAAGAAAAAGTCAAAATTTTAGTTGTTCCATTGACAATAAATTGACTCCCTACTAATTTGTATTCTGGCACATTCTGTTCAGATGATACCAATTCTTTCTGATAAGATGATTTACTGAATCCTAGCACTAACCAAGCAGAATGGCTTTGTTCCTTCAGAAGTGGTTACCAAACATGATTCATAAAGCCAGCCTGTGAAATGATTCCCAAACAGTTCATACACTTGCATAACTTCTAGCAAAATACAAAGCATTTGTTCCTGACATCCTTGTGGCATAATTGGTTAATTATGCAAAAGTTGCTCTCATGAGTTTGATATATACATTTATATCATTGAGTTGCTCTCATGAGTTTGATATATACATTTATATAAAAGTTGCTCTCATGAGTTTGATATATAGACCAAGTTTGTGACTGAAAGGATTAAGATATTTATCCATCTTAATCTGGGGACCTACAAAATGCTCATTATTCGTTCTTTACAAATGTGTGATGACACAGCTCCCATATAGATAACATCGTATTTCTTCATACTTCATAGTTAGCAGACAAGAAAAGTAATGAGCTACAATAATTGGGCAGATGACATTTTACAAAAGATTAAAGTTTGTCCTTGTTTCTACATTCCCTTTTCCAATTAATGGAGTCTAGGAAATCATATGCTTGGCACTGTGTTAAGCGCCTTGACCCCTCTGGTCTCAGCAGTCCTTAACTCAATCACCTAATGAAACTTGTTAAAAATATATATTCTTGGGGCAGCACCTATGGCTCAAAGGAGTAGGTCAGTAGCCCCATGTACTGGAGATGGGGGGTTCAAACCCAGCCTCAGCCAAAAACTGCAAAAATATACATATATTTATGCAGTTTTTTTCCTTGGGTCCCAGCCTGTTGTCACAAGGGATCCAGAAAAATGCAATTTTTATAAGCTTCACAGTTGATTCTGATGTATACTCCTGGTTCTTCATAAAAATATTGAGGAAAAGAAGTCTCTGAGTAATTTTAAAGGAGGATGAAAAGGAAGGAACAAAAGTAGATTTTTAGGCGTTCTGTTCTGTCTACGCTATGATCACGAAGGTACATGGCGTTCTGTTCTGTCTATGCTATGATCACGAAGGTACATGGCATGCGTTTCTGTATTCAATTGATTTGAGTATGAGAAGTCCTGAGCCTTCATCTTTTCTTTTCTCTGGTTCCTCTCTGCAGTTCCCTTTCAGCCTGCTTCAGGAATGAGCTTGTGGAGCCCCGGAGAGAAACTCCAAAACAGTCTGACGTCTTCTTTAGACATTCCAACCCCCCAAACCGATCAGTGTACCCATAGATCCCCCATCTCTGTATTTGAAGCCTGTGTGTTTGTTGTGTTTCCATGTGTGTATGTGGGATGGGGGGGTGTATGGATGTGTGTGTGTATCCAGCCCTCATGAACGGGACTTGAAGACACTTTGCCTCAGAGACCCAACTGCTCAAAGGCACACAGCCACTAGTGAGAAAATCTTTCGAAGGGACTCAAAGCTTTACAAGAAAGGGCGTTTGCTACAGATGTTGTATCCGTAGATCAGGAAACACTGTGTTCGTCTGTGAGCTTTCTGTTGTTTCCTGGGAGGGAGGAGGTCAGGTGGGGAAAGGGGCATTAAGATGTTTATTGGAACCCTTTTCTGTTTTCTTCTGTTGTGTTTCTAAAACTCATAAGAAAGCTTTTGAGCGGGGCTCAAACTTAAGATGTCTTTTTAAGAAAAGGAGAAAAAAGTTGTTACTGTCTGTACATAAGTAAATTGTAGGTGACAGAGAGACTCAGTCTGGCCCTTTGAATGCTGGTCATGCAATAATATTGCAAATATTAAACAGAGGTGTCAAGCGTACTGCTGAGCAGAGAGGTGATAACACCAATTTGGGGGGGAGGTAGTCTTCTCCTCTTTTGGAAGACTTGAATAATTAGGTAGAAAGTTCATTAACGTCATGTCAGATCCTAACTTTTCCACCGTGGTTCGGCTCTGATATGATGTGGTTTTCCTTGCATATGAAACCCTGGAGATCTATTACCAAAACTGTTGTTTAGACCCCAGAGCAGGTAAACGTATCTTGTGGTGTTCAAAGAAAGGTAAAACCACCCTAGCAATACTGCCCTAGGTGGTGGTTGTTTACATGAAGTTCAAAGTGCTATCACCTAATATATGATTAATTTGTTTAATTAGAGCTCTTAGTCCTCAGTCCTACCCACCATAAAACCTGCCATGTGACTGACACCGTCCAGACGCACTTATTCAGGAGACCTATGTTTTGATTAAATCAGATCCTAGCAGACACATATTAAAAATCAACACTTCCGGCCTAGAAATTAAAGATAGATGATTCGAAGAGTTATAAGAATCTCCATTTCGTTTTAAAAACATATTTTAACATAAGAGCATACAGCATAAGAGCATACATACATGGTTAAAAATCTACCATGGCCTCCATCTCCCCACACCTGATCACCAGTGTTGTATTTTCTATGTCACCATGACAATGATTTCTTGTTATTTGAGGCTGTTGCTTTATGGATGTGTGATTTTAATTTTAAATAAACTTTTGCATCTTGGTTTATCTTGCAGTTTTTTTTTTGTTTCTGTCTCTCTTGCTTTCCACCACCCCTAAATACTAGAATATTCTTATTTTTGAAGTGCTATGCGTAGATCTAAAAGAACAAGAATAACACAACAGCCACTTTAGTCCTATCTACATTTTTTCTGTCAGTATTTAGTATTTTTATATAAGATACTGTGTATCAATTAAATACAGTCCTAAAAATTAACCTAAAAACTAAAATAACTTAAAAAATAAGTTTAAAAAAAACCTTAAAAATAACTAAAAAAATGTAAACTCTATGATTCTGATAAGTGTTTAATTTTAGGATCCAGGCAAGATAGAATCACTTGTTGACATCTCTGAACAAGCTTTAATATCTCAATTTGCCAAATTTCCTAAAGTGATTTTAAATCAAATCCAAATTTTTAAGATAATTTGGCTTCTATGAAAGATACATTAGAAAATACTTATCCAGAAATCCATAGTGGAACCTGTTGTCTAATTTTTTTTAATAATAATATATTCTGAGCTTTGAATAATTGCTCTTAAAAGCTTAATAAGAAGTTTTTAGAAATAATTAATCGAGTAACTTAAAGACTTAAACAGTATGTGCAAAGTATTTTCAATTAGTCTAATAACTGATTCACTCTTAAAGGATGGGTGAATATGTTCAGCTTTTTGAAATTTGCTTTTACTTTTGGGAAGTTTTGATTTTTGTTCAGTCTATTTCTGATATGTTTATAGTGACTTATATGGAAATTCACATATTTGAAGTGATAGGAAATATTTTAAAAATTATAATCGACCCATCTAGAGCACAAATGCTGTGGTGTCTTTAGAAGCAAAACTACCACAAGGAGAGAAACAGTCGCTGCACACAGAACTGTGCAGAGGAGATGCATCTTCTTTTCTGATGAAATTCAGAGGAGATGCATCTTCTTTTCTGATGTCTCACTTCTTCCCTTTTTTGACCTTTGTCATTCCGGAGGTATTCCGCTCTTGATATCCCTTCCTCCTTTCAGATTCTGCACTCTACCAGTGGTGCAGTGAACTAGATTGAGCTGAGGTATCACCAAACTCTACTGAATTGTTGCTTTTTAATCAGCAATAGAAGACTTAAGCCCAAAGGGGGAATATAGTAGAATTCCAAGGACCTTTTGGAAGGTGGCAAGGCAACTTGTGTCTTCATAGGAGTTTTGCTATTCCCCCACATACATAGACGGTCACCACCATGGGAATCAGGAAACCTGACTTTAATCCTGCCTGACCTACTTCTAGCTCTGAAATTTGGATTTTTATTCCTAGCAATGTGTCCAGAAGTCTATATTGTTATAGTTAAGAACTGAGATTTGGCTTCATGAGGCTTTTTCTCTTCAAACCTAGAAATACATGATTTTTTTTTTTTTTTTTAGATCTCTGTTACACTGAATTCTTAGAAAAATCTAATAAGCTTCTAGAGAAAGTGACCTCAGGTATACACCTTGTCATTTTTCCTACAGAGAGCTATGTTTTCCCCTTTTGGTTTTTGCGGGTTTGGTGGGGGTAGGGATAGGGACAGTTCAGGGAAGAAAACCAGAACAGCGCAGGTCTCAGGGTTCTTTTCAATCTTTTTTCCTTCTCTCCAGTTCTCCCAGAAATCTCTGGGACTTTTCACTCATTTTATTTGTAATGACATTATATTTTTAATGGAAAAAAAATTATGTTTGTTTTTTTAAGGTCTTTAAATTGGCTATGAATTCACTTTCCCTTGCTCCCTTTTCCACAGTGTGTAAGGAATGCTTCTGTTTCAGTTCTTGTGAACTTAATAACAAACAGACTATCCCAATTTCCCACCTTGTGGCTTTAAAACTGACTTCTGCGTTCCAGGAGATACATTCAGAACCTTACATTTTCAGACTCTATCATCCCATTCAACTGTTCACCTGAATTTCTGGATATGTTCAGTTTAGATTCCTTGATACTTCTGTTCACTTCTTTTTTTTTTGAGACGGAGTTTTAAACTGTTGCCCTGGGTAGAGTGCCGTGGTGTCACAGCTCACAGCAACCTCCAACTCTTCGGCTCAAGCAATCCTCTTGCCTTAGTTTTTCTACTTTAGTGGAGATGAGGTCTTGCTTTTGTTCAGGCTGGTCTCAAACTTGTGAGCTCAAGCAATCTACCTACTTTGGCCTCCCAGAGTGCTAAGATTATAGGAGTGAGCCATGGCTCCTGGCCTTATTAATTCTTTTTTTTTTTTTTTTTTTTTTTGGCTGGGGCTGGGTTTGAACTGGCCAGCTCCAGCATGGGGCCGGTGCCTTACTCCTTTGATCTACAGATGCTGCCCCTTGTTAATTCTTAAATAGGCAACTTTCATCCATGTGACCAAACACCAGAGCATTAAACATTTGAGGCTGAGGGGAACCGTGAAAAGAACCGATGTGTCTTGAGCACCTACGAATCACTGGATAATGTACAGGGTTAAAACAGGATCTCTTTTTATCTTCATAGTGACTCTTCTACAGGAAGAGCCTGCACTACAAATTAGGCAAATGGGACTTAAGAGACTTTGGTACCACTCAACATCACTGAATTCTATTCTGTCAGATCCAGAAGGTGACCTAGATGTTTTGGTTGACTCTACAACCCATGTTCCTCCTTTATCCATCCATGGTTTCTTGCCTACCTTCTTCAAATTAAGTGGCTTGTATTAAATAGTAGTAAGTGAAGGAATAAAACTAGTCCAAAAAAGTCAACTACAAAAGAAAGGGAGAATGTTATAATGAATTGGAAGAAGTGATTTGTTATGACTGAATGTCCAGGGGCAGTGCAAAGCTTTGAAATGTATTTTTATCTTCCTAATGGTGGGCATTAATGTTTCAAGCAATTCTTCCCATTAGCTTGTGCGATATATATGCCTGTTTTGAAGGAGAGACAAGTAGAGGTCTCTTTATGTTGCAGAGATCAATTTGCCTCTGGGCTATTGGCCTCCTTGCACTGTGTGCACTTTGTAGTGGACCAAGATAGTTGCATCAGGGGCAGTTGGCAGAGCATCACTCTGCTGCCTTCCCTGTGCTTTCTCACATGTTGATCATGGCTCATGGGTGTTCATCAGTACTAATATATCCAGACATGCTGACTCTTGTGCAAGGCCCCTCCACCATGCTGGAGTAGATTTGGAAGTGCTTAATAATAGCTGGAATAACTCCCTTTATTGTATCTGACTTTATCTTGCCTTCCTTTTTTTTTTTTTTTTTTAAGCACTTCACCCATTTCTTCTTTCTATAAAACACTGGCCACCACTGTCTTCTCTCTGGGGATGTGCTGCAGAATGAAATGAAAAGGAAAAATGAGTAAAAAAAAAAAAAAAAAAAGATTCTTTGACTAGGTGCCAGGACAACTGGTTCTGCTTTTAATTCATGCATTCATGACCTTAGGCACATTTTTTCCTTAGAATTTTATATTTACCCATCTTTATAACAGGAATAATAATTTTTTGCCCATCCCAATCCTGCCATGACAGCTTCCATAGAGATGTTGTGATAATTATTCAGAAAATATATAAAGGGAGAACTTGGTAGCCTGGGAGAATTTATTATATTAACACTAGTTTATACAACATAGATCTGTAATTATGAGTATTTGAAAAGGGCTGAAGAGAAAAGTCATTGCCCTACTACCTTAAAGGCAGTAATTGTAAACTGCAGTGGAATTGTTGATTGTGTAATAATTGCCATGCCAATTTATCAAATGCACATACAGCATACTGTTTGCATTCCTCTGCTGTGGCTCTTCAGTGATCTGGAATAGAGTCTTCCTGATTTTCATATAAAGTAGAAACTCCATAGTTGGCCAGCTCCCTACATTGACCACCTCTGTACATTGACCACCTCTGTACATTGACCTAGTTTTTAAAGACCAGACCTTCTCCACATGTACTTGTCAGTATAGTAAGCCTGGTTTCTTATTTTGACCATCTCCTTATGTTGACCAATTTGTTACAGTCCCATAGGTGGTCAACTTACAGAGATTCTATTCTACTGTCATTGTGGAGAAGGCAAAGACTCACACTCAAGTGCTAGAGCCATTTTCTATTATTTTTCCAAATATTTTTATGTTGTGTGTGCTTGATACTTGGTTTCATTACAGAACCTTTGAATTTGAATCACATATATTATATTATCATATATTAAATATATATGCAAATAAAACTCAAAGCATTTCCATCTCCTCAAAATAAATATGGTAGGCAGACAAAATAACACATTTTGTCTGAAGATTGTTAAAGGGAAGCTTTTCCCACCCCAGAATAGAAACATCTTTCAAGCCCCATCTTCATTCTACGATTATAACAATCCCTGTGTAAATACTACACAGTCTGTAACGTTCTTTCTCATCTTCTCTTTTTCAGTTCCCATCATAACCCTATAAGGTAGGATGGACTATCATCCCCACTGTACCCACTGCTCTGTGAGCATCTCAAACACAGGGGCTGTCTCTTGTTACTTTTCCTACCTCTAACAACTAACTCACATGACTGTGTAAGTAGCTTATATAGTTTTCTTGTAAGAAAGCAGAGCTGTTCAAGGACCTATAGCTTCCTCAGATATATAGGAGGAATTAAGTCCTGATTTTTTTGCCACTCATTATAGACTACATCATTAATTCCGTATTTAAAGAAAATGTCAGGAATAACAGTTGAGTTAAGAATATTACCTATAATATATAATACGGCAAACTAATTCTAGTAAATTTTCAAATTGAAGATTATGAATACAAAACTCTGGCTGTTGTTCTCTTTTTCCATTTCTCCCAGAAGACTTGGAGAAAGTCAATAGAACTGTTATTTGGGCTTCTGGGTCCTCCTGTAGAGAAAGGAGGTTAGCATTCCAGTGGTTTCTCTTAAAGCACATGAACATTTGTGCAGAGAAAGCATGTCTCCAAGTAGTGGCCTCTGTGCCTCAGAGGACGGGCTGCCAGATGCCCTGTTGGACAGCCTGTGCAGTTTCTTGTGCATGTCCAAAATGGCCTCAGAAGCCACATACGGAATGCTCAGCTGCACTTGGAGGTTCGCATTCACCTCTGTTTGGGTCTTTACTCAGTTCTTTTCCTTTATTTTTTTAAATTATAGCACTTTATTTTTTTTATCATTTAGTTTTGGATCACACGTTTTGGTTACATAATTTGCTTTCCCGCAGACTGAATGAAAGTTATAAGTGTGCCCTCCACCTAGACAGTGGGCAGTGTGCCCAGGAGGTGGGAACTCACCCCTCCCGTCCATTCCTCTCTCTCCTGCGTGATTCCCATTGAGTTTTACTTTCTTGTGTGCACGTAAAGTGTGGATCAATTAGTTCTCATTTAGTAGCAAGTGCATGTCTGTTTTTCCATTCTTGTGATATATTTCACTTAGAAGATAGGTCTCCACTTGCATTCAGGTTTTTACAAAAGATACCAGATCATCAGTTTTTTAAATGGCTGCATATCCACAGTATACTTGTATACATAGATCACATTTTATTAATCCATTCATGTATTAGTGGACACCTGGGCTGTCTCCACATCTTTGTGAACATGAATTGCACTGCTATAAACATTTGAGTAGTTTTCAAAGTTATTTGAGTGAAGGGTAAGAGATGGGAAGAGGGCAGAGGAAACTACAGAGGAAAGAGGACAGGCAATTATTTTTCCTATTACAAGGAAATACTTGAAAAAGATACTAAACTTTGTACTCTTCATATTCAGGGGAAAAAATGATGTGATGATAGCCTTGCAATCCATTCCTCCGTGTTCAGGAAATATTCTCAGATGAAAACACAATTAACTTCTTACCATCAATAATGGAGGACTATTTTGCAAGTCTATAGGTTTTCCCTCTGGGACCTCTTGAACATGACAAGTCCCTCTGTCCAGTGTCCCCGCTCACTATCATTCCCATGTTTGTGTTCCTAGGACCTCGATGCAGTCTCAGTCTTCATATGGTAACAGCTCCCCACCTCTCAACAAAATGAACAGCATGAACAAGCTGCCTTCTGTGAGCCAGCTTATCAACCCTCAGCAGCGCAACGCCCTCACTCCCACCACCATTCCTGATGGCATGGGAGCCAACAGTAAGAGCATCCTTCTTTAGCTGTGGCTAAAGGATGAACAGGGCTAGTGTAGGAGAAGATTGTGCTCTGAGATGGGGCTTGTTCTCAAGCCACGTGAAAGGCATAGTGGGACAGACAGATCAGATCAACGTTGAATGGCTTGGGTTTCTGATGGTGAACTTCTCAGTTTGAAAGTCTGTGGTTCCCTACAAAATACACTGGTAGACATGGAGAAGGATGTTTCTTCTATAGGGAAAGGAATCTCTATGAAAGAAACAGTCCCCTCCTGCCAGCTGGATGGAGACCCACCTCTTGTAACCTTCGAAATAGTCGCAAGGAAACGTAGTGAAGATGTAGAAAGTGGCAAGTTGGGGTGAACTTTCAATGTAGGGAAATAAATTGTAGTCTGGAATCTATTGAAAAAGTTATCTGCTTAATTATGGACAACTTCTCTGCTCTAGTTCTCAATTTTCCAACCATAAAATTATCAGTCATTGTTTTAAACATTTTGAATCTGTATCCCTAAAATCTTGGCCTTTTCAACTCATCTACGCCATCCCCCACACAGCAAGGAACTTAACCTCCAAAGGAGCTTGCCTTTTACCTATCCACACACAAATTCCTATCAGCTAAGGGTCTGTGTAGTAGACGCTGTGAGAATTGGGCCTTCAAATGAACAATGATGGCATATATATTTGCCGTAAATAAATACAATTATCTTGTCCAATACGACTAAATCTAGCAGAGTAGATACATAAACTTGAAAGAAAAAAAGAGTAGTAAACATGCAGAAAAAGGTATACAAAATATCCTCAGAGATCATTCCAAAACAAGATAGGTATCTTATAAACCCCGCCCCACAAAATAAGTAACCTCAGTCTTGTCTTTTGAAATTAATTCCTAATTATTTTGATCAAGCCTTTGAATTTGTGTTTCATTGTTGTCTTGAAAAGGCTGGGTTTTCTAAAAGAAGTTATGGGAGGCTAGAATTGCAACTCTCCATGGTTTGATGATGCAAATTTATATTTTATTTATTTTTTTTTTTTGGTTGCAGCTGGCATTGTTGTTTGGCAGGCCCGGGCTGGATTCGAACCCGCCAGCTAAGGTGTACGTGGCTGGCGCCTTAGCCCATTGAGCCACAGGCACCGAGCCAGCAAATTTATATTTTAATGAGATAGAGGTGTATGTGATATGGTTACCTGGTATGGCAACACAGACTTTAGAACCACACCAGTCTCTCACTAGTGGTAAATGTATCCTAAGGCTTAAATCTTGACCCTTTGACAGGTCTGCTACTTTGACAGTAAAACAAATAGAAACCATTAATTTTCTATTAAACACTTTTTTTTCTTGTGACCTTTTAGGGTCCTCAATTTGTTTCTTGGGATGACAAAATATTGATCATAGTTTCCATTAGTATAACTTACAATCTAGCTACATTTTTTAATTTTTACTTTACAATTATCCTTTTATGTACTCGGGAAAGTCAAAAGGGAAACAGATCGAGATGTAATGGGGTCTGTTCTTTAGTTAGCTGGTGAGTGGCAGAGGATAGATTATATTCATATTTTTAGTTCTGAAGGCAAAATTTGATTCATAAATATTGACATTAACCTTTTCTTCCCTATCCATGAATGTTAACAGTATGTGGTTTAGTAAAGTAATAGTTAAATGTTGGTGGTATTCCTATATACCACACTGAAATGGGCCATAAGAAAGAGTTAGAACCTTTAACTGTACTTTCTGTATCTTCCTTTATTAGGCATATGATTCACAAATATTGCAATAAGTTTTCCTAGTCCCAAATAAGTGGTTACCCTCACACTCACAGGTTTGTTCATTTGTCCACTTAACCCAAGTTACTGAGCAACTACTCTGTGCCAGGCACTGTGCTAGGGTCTGTGGTCTCTGTACACGTCTGAAGTAGAGACTGTGTTCGAGGAAATTAACCTAGTAAAGGAGACACAAATATAACCCAGGAAGGCAAATACAAGGAGGAATATGTTAACCACAGGAGCAATGAACATTTGGACAGAGAAATAGAAGCAGAGAAAGGGGAGGAAAGAAATCATCCTAGGAGAGGGTACAAAGATCCAGAAATATATGATTGGTTTGGAATCTGGTGACTATTCTGTTTGACAAGATGTAGGCTGCTTGAAGGCATGTGCTGAGAGAAAAGACTAAAAGAAAAATAGAAAAAAGGATGGTAGTTTAGGTCCTCGAAGACATTAAACCAGGCAAGATGGACCACTGGAGTGCTGGTGCGATGATGACAGTAACCCTCTCTGTTCCTCCTGCTTCTGTTCAGTTCCTATGATGGGCACCCACATGCCAATGGCTGGAGACATGAATGGACTCAGCCCCACCCAGGCCCTCCCTCCCCCACTCTCCATGCCATCCACCTCCCACTGCACCCCCCCACCTCCGTACCCCACAGATTGCAGCATTGTCAGGTGAGTCCACAGCATGTGCTCCCGTCCTAAGCACGTCTGGGTGGTGGAGGGTGGAGACGTGTCAAAGCAGTCGACCAGTTGAAAGGAAGGAAGCAGTCCCATGGTGGGCGCTCAGCCACTCTTCTCTCTGATCTGTGCAGGGGTAGCAACCTTGAAACAATACCGCTATAACCCACATGGGAACGGTGAAGATGTGCATCTACAGGCATGCGGTTCTCATGCCTTGCCTGCGTCCTTCACCTTCACTTACTCCCTTCCTCCTTCTTCACAATTTTACCTTGGCAGTCATGGCCCTCAAATTGGTGCTCAGGGCTGGGTTTCCCAAAAGGGCAGTAACTCGCTATCTTGCTCCTTTTCCTGCTCTCTAGCCCTCATAGCTCTTGGCCACGTGGGACCATTAGTTTGGAGTCGGACGTCCATTAAAAAAAGTTAACCTTGGCACAAATGACAGGAACTTTCAAGAACCTGATGACCTCTCCTGCTCTGCACGTAGGAAGGGGATAAACTGCAGGCAGAAGAAGGAATGAGCATAGCCTGAAAGAGGCAAGACTAGGTTTCCAGATTCCACACCGAGGGCACATCTTATGCTTCTGCTTTGTGTGCAGAATGGTTCTTTCATTTGGCCACTGGAGTGATTGTGTTGGTCCCAGCCAGTCTCAATCACAGAATGGCAAATTGCATGGCTTTTCCCACTCAGGTCTGGGCCTGTGGCAATGGCGGCATCCTCAGTCCCAGATCAAAACCAAAAAGAAAGGTATCTGTATTCTGAGGAGGACATGAATCAAAAGTCAATAGAATAGTGGTTTGTAATTTTCTTTAACCACCTAAACCGTTCTCAGAGACCCTGAATACAAAGCTAAGTAGAGATTCTCTACTTTAAAGATCCAGGTGGCCAAAGAGCTGGAAAGCGGAACACTGGACTTTGTCCTTTCACCTTGCAATGGCTCGAAGGCATTGACCCAGGGCCCTAGAACTCCACAGATCACCATTTGACGATTGCTAACCTGCCAAGACCCTTGTGATTTATTTCACTTCTGTAGACCTAAATTTTAAGTCACCAGTAATCCCTCAAACTTGAATCTCAGGCCAACATATATTTTACCTGTCTCTAGACTCTTATGCAAGGCATCCAAGGGCAAAATGTTGGGTTTTCCTTTATCTCGCCAATGCAGTTGGGGTGAACTTTCTTTTTCTGTTTCCTCCTTCCTCCTCCCTCCTCCCTCTGCAGTTTCTTAGCGAGGTTGGGCTGTTCATCATGTCTGGACTATTTCACGACCCAGGGGCTGACCACCATCTATCAGATTGAGCATTACTCCATGGATGTAAGTAACTGTTAGACTTTTCTCTTGAGTTTTATTTCTTCATTTCCTCCTTCTGGTGACAACTGACTTGTAGTTCAATTCCTGCTAGTTTTAAAATTTGTTTTTTGTCTTGTCCCCATTCTTCAATTTTTGTGGAACCCATGACCATGTTGGAAAGATTCCCAGACCTACACATATTAGAGACTTAGCAATAAGTCTTCTTCAGCGTGTCTGAGTAATCAATTGTCTATTGCACCTATACTATTTGCAAGTGGAAGAGAGAAGATATAATTCCTACCATCAAGACATTTATAATTCATAGAAATTTTTAGATATTCTCCTTAATCTGCATAAGTCCCCCGGGAAGATAGCGGGAAGCAGGTGGAATTATTCTCACTGAAAAATGGAGAGATGGTTCGGCGCCTGTGGCTCAGTGGTTAGGGTGCCAGCCACATACACCGGGACTGGCTCTTTCAACTTGGCCCAGGCCTGCCAAACAACAGTAGCAATTACAACAAAGAAATAACCAGCATTGTGGCGGGCGCCTGTAGTCCCAGCTACTTGGGAGGCTGAGACAAGAGAATTGCTTAAGCCCA
>CAUYON010116403.1:0-13768 GCA_963573935.1 Arctocebus calabarensis
TTTGTTTGTTTGTTTGTTTGTTTGTTTTTTATAGACGGGGTCTTGATCTTGCTCAGGTATTTCTCCAGCTCCTGAAAGCAATCCACCTGCCTGGGCTCCCAGAGTGCTAGGATTACAGGCATGAGCCCCTGTGCCCGGACCTGAAAATATGTAATTACTTAATTTAGGAGGCTCATTTCCATTTTGTTGAATAGGGTTTTCCAATGTTCTTTTCTCCACAGAAATGTCAATTCAAATAGTTGTAAAATGCTTCACAAGATGTCAGGACACAGGTGAGTGATTATAGGACCTGATAATAGCAAAGAGATGAAAAAAGGTGCATAGAGGACAGGTGGGACACTATTATATCACCTGCCTCATCTTTTCCTCAACCCTGGCAGCACAGTATGGTGGGAAAAGGAGAAGGGCATGAACACTGGATTTTGCTGTGGACCCCCACACCAGGCCCACCCACTAAAACTTAATGCTAGGCAGGTTCCCCAGTACAAGTGAAGGCTAGACCCTAGAAGTTTTATACACTGCCTTAATCTTTTGTGTGCAGGTGTGATCAAACTGACAAGTCTCGCTCAATTCTCAAGAAGTTTCCATGTCATCCCTGCTTGAAGATCCTTATGAATATTCTTCCATAATCACAAAATAGAAATAGTTATGGCCCTCAAAGTAGAAGCATTAAACTGGGATTATAAATAACTATGATTGAGTTAAAAAGATTTAGTGTAGAGGGTAAACACTGCATGTGAAGAAATGGGAAATTTTAAAGACACGATTTGCCCTATAAAACATCAGCTGAACTAGTGAATAAAAAATATAACAGGGATTAAAAATTGCTTTTATGGGCAACATGGAGCACAGAACAAAGTATTCAAGAGCTGTGGGACAGTGTCAAATACCTAGTATCCCTGCAGTTGGAGTCCCAGAGGGCAAAAAGAAAGTGAACAGGAGAAAAAAAAATACTTTAATAGTTTATTTAAAGAGTATTTTCTGAAATTAGTGAATGACAAGAAATCACAGGTGAAAGAACCTTAGAAATCCCCAGCAGGAAAAGTGCAAAGAAAACATAGGTAGGCATACATACAAGAAAAGAGCCTACCTGGGGCCGTATACAAAAATTAGGATAAAATATACCACATTCAATGTAAGAGCTCACTCTATAAAGCTTCTGGAAGTAACTTTAGGAACATCTTTATAACCTAAACAAAGACATCTATGATACAAAAAAAGCATAAAACATAAAAGGAAACAATAAACAATTGAACTGTATGTTAATTTCAAAGTTCAGTTGTGTAAAAGACATTCTTAAGCTAAGAAGAAGACAAGATTCAGACTGGGAGAAAATACTTATAAATTGTATTTCTTATAAGAAACTATATCCAGAACATAGAGAATCTTTAAAATGTAATAGAACCAACAACCCAATGTAAACAATGGAAAAAAATAGTGAACAGATATGTTTAGAAAGTACACTGACAGGTACATGAAAATGCCTAAATCAATAATTGCTACTGGAATGCAAATTAAAACGACAAGATTGTACTTTACACAGATTATATATGCTAAAATTAAGAGGACTCTGACAGTATCATAAGCTTGCAAGGACGTGAAACTTTTGTACATTGCTGTTAGGAATTCAAAATGGTACAATCATTTTGAAAAAAAAAGTGGCAGGATTTTATAGGCTGTACCATAAGGTACAATACATACTACCGCATTTACTTCATTCCTAGAAACTTATCCAAGAAGGTGAAAGCCCACATCCACACAAAGACATGGTATAAATGTTTATAGCAGTTTTACTCATAATTAGAAAAACCAAAAACAACCCCAATCCTCCAACTAGTGCACGAATAAAAGATTGTGTAATATTCATATAATGGGGCAATACTCGGCTATAAAAAAAAAAGAAAAGATACATGGGTACATCTCAAAAACATTAAATAAAGCAAAAGAAGCCAAACGCCAAAGGCTGTATCCTCTGTGGTTCTATTTATATGACATTAATTTTTTACCATAAAAGCTTAATGCTGCTTACTGGGGAAAATTCAAGTTTACTTTTCAAGCATTGCTCCCACAAAGGAAGTAAAAGGAGCCCTCAGCTTTATGTGGGTCTTATGACCGTCATGTACATAATAAGCCTCACGTCTCAGATCAGGTTTATGGCAAGGGTAATAAACAAGGACAATCTCACCATTGCTTTATCAGGTCCACAAACTCATTCTTTTATAATAATGTTCAATTGGAAAACACACATTCGGTCAACAACAAGATCACCAACTTTGGCTGCCTGATCCATAGTATTTATTTTGTAGAGATGTTCAAGTAGAATTCGCTGACGTTATCTCTCCCTAGCAAAATGGGGAAAGAGAAACAAGGCTGCTTTCCTATAGGAATTGCAGATCAATGTACCTCTCTAAAACTTTTGACATTGGAAACATTGTCCAGTCCTCCAGAAAGCATGAGGAGGAAGAGTTGCAGACTCTGGATTACAGCTAGGAGAGCTATTTCAGTGGCTGCCTCTCCTATCCATTCTTTCTTGCTGCAGCTAAAAAGGTTTCTTTTTCCTGCCGCTGAAGAGCAAGTGATAAAATACTCCACCACAATGACACTGAAACAAGGCAAGTAATTCAGAGACAGGTTACATAGGAAGGTATTTAGACTAGATAATCGGCGATGGGAATTTTGCAATTCTCAAATGAAATACTGAAATATAACCAATATGGCAAGACTTATGGCAATACTTATTAGCAGAAGGAGGGTAGTACTGTAGTTTCAGAGAGTGGGACAAGCTGAAATAAGAGGAAGCAACTAAAGTTAGAAACAGAAATCAAGGTTGTTCATAAAATTCTCTTTCATAGAGACCTGCTATAAAGTTCAATCTTCAAGCAGGTTTTGTCATAAAGGAGTAAGCCTATATGGCTTCATGGGGACAAAAGCTTTGCCTTTACATTGCTGAGATTCGTTAGTTCCATGAAAGAAGGAATGTTATGTGCTTGGTGAGCACAAAAGATACTGATGAAAGTCAAATAGAAATTAAGCAGGGTTTTTTTTTGTTATTCATTTGTGATATTAGAATTCACAGAGCTATTAATTTAATCATTTCCCTGATAATTATTACTAGGCAAGTGAGGCAAATCACTTAGAAACTGAGAGGAGGAATAATATTTTGTCATAAGTAATCAGAAAAAATTTCAGAGAGAAAATGCATTTGATCTGGGGCTTGAAGTATCAGGTAGAATTTGAGTGGCAGAGAGGGGAGACGGGCATAAATATAAAAGGCAGTTAGGAGGTACAGATGAATTCTAATAAAAATGAAAGACCAAGAAAGGCAAAGAGTCAAAGGTTGTGCTCTACCATCTTGTTCATACATTCTAGGGTAGCAAAGTATCGAGATGTAATTTCAAATTCTGAATGATTTCTTACTTGCTATGTGGCTTACCTGTTTCTTAGTTCACTCATTTATAATGGATCTCTCCAATAACATTATAGAAAAGATTACATAAAATTGCACAAGCAAAATAGTTAGATTTTGGTTAGTTTTCATTAAGTTTTAAGTTGTTTTCTACAACCCAAGAAATTTTTTTTTCTTGTACACTTACAATGACACTTTTAGATTTCAAAGAAAGACATTGTAAATAAAAACACACTGAATGCAAATTAAGAAAGACTTCTGAGCTAACATTTAGGCTGAAAAAAAGGGTGGCACCTGTGGCTCATCGAGTAGGGCGCCAGCCCCACATACCGAAGGTGGCGGGTTCAAACCCAGCCTCGGCCGAACTGCAAAAACAGAAAAATAGCCGGGTGTTGTGGCGGGCGCCTGTTGTCCCAGCTACTCGGGAGGCTAAGGCAAGAGAGTGGCCTAAGCCCAGGAGCTGGAGGTTGCTGTGAGCTGTGTGACGCCACAGCACTCTATAGAGGGCGATAAAGTGAGACTCTGTCTGAGGGTGATAAAGTGAGACTCTGTCTCTACAAAAAAAAAAAAAAAAAATAGGCTAAAAAAAAAAAATGATGGTGATTTCCTGGAAAATGGTACAAAAGTAAGTTCCAGTTACCCATTAAGAAATATTCAAGGATTCCCCCCCATCTCCACCAGGATGGCTATCCTCAGCAAATTCTTAAGCATAGTCAAGTTTTTGTCTGTACATTATCAACACTAAAGATTATTTTCTGGCAAATAATTGCCTCACATTAGTGATCACTATGTTGTTTATTTGTGCCCCCTTTTTGCCACATGCACATGCTCCCAGCCCTTCACCAAAAGGTCATTGAACAAAATGTCTATGTTCTAACATGAACTGTATCTCTGGCAAGTTTAAGTGTGTGGAGCATGAAAGGTGCATCCTAATTCTTCCTATAGAAAAAAACAGAAGGAAAATGTAGATACTGATAGAGAACCAGAGTCCTCTGAGAACTACCATTTTTCCTTAGAAATATTTTATAAAATTAACTTTTATTTAATAGCAGTTGTTTGATACAACATGCAAAACAAGAAGAAAGGAAGAAGGGGGAAATGGAGAGTGAAAAGAATTGTCCTCAAATTAAACAAACAAAAATGAAAATCTATATTAGAGCTATTGATCTACTGTGTCATAAGCAGAAATTGAAGAAAAAATCATAAAGCATGATTAGTTGTGACAGATTTTTGAGGCTTCATGTAATTAGATGAACCAATACTTTACTCTGAGCCACATACTGGGTCCCCAACTTTACTGTCTTCAGGGGTCATCTTCTTTCTTTCTTCTTTCTTTCTTTATTGATGTGAAGATCCTCATAATAAGATACAATTTGTTTGAAATATTGCATGAACTTTTTGGCCCTCCTTGTTTGATCTTATATAGAATGAAGGAAATATTCATAATTAAAGCCAACATATGAAGGTGACAGGTGGTCACTTCCCTCACTAATGTTTATGAGCTAATTTCATATTCTAAATGAAAAACAAATTAGTTCCAAAATACCTAATCCCAGGAAAATAGTATTTGAGCACTATGTCTGTTAGTTATAGACTATTTCCAAAGACTGAAACTCTTTAATACCTAACGCTTTGTTAGCCAAATTTCTCAGTATCTCCTGGTATTCAAAGTACAGTGATTCTAATATCTATCAACTCCCAAACAAGCAAGTAGGAAGAGAAAACGTCATCATTTTTTATGCAATGTTTTAAAAGAAACCATGTTCATCGAAACTATGTTTAAAATACCATTTGAATAAATAATTTATCTCTGATGACAGGATGTATCTTGCCAACTTATTATTTGAGTGACTTTGAAAATGGGATTACATTGTTTCACATAAAACGAGGAAACTGTTCCAGCCATATGCAATTTACCCTACCAAGAAAATAAGGAGATAGCCCTCCCTGAACCTGATTTGATTAAGAAACAATTTATTGAATTACTGTAAAATCTTTAAATTATACTGCCTTACAATCAAAGAATAATGAAGACAAGTTTTCGATGTTTCTTATGTCCAGCAGAATTAACCAAGTGTTAGGGGTCTGTATCCATTCAACCAAATAATCCTTAGATGTTAAAAAATAAAGAAAAATAAACACATTTTGAAAATGTGCGGAATTTATTACATCTTGAAGAGATAATGTTATTTGCCAGAGGAGACTGGGAAGAAGCAAGAAACATTATTCTTTTTTTCTAGAATAATTCTGTTTTAATATTAAAATGTTTGAAAATTAGCATGAATTTTTCTATTATTATTCCTTACTTTAAAGTTAGTAATTATTAATATGTAATATCTCAGTATGAAATAACAATCACGTAAGCACCTCATTTCCTAGTAAAAGTAAAAAAAAAAAACAAAACAAAATTAATCTGCTAACCATGAAGAATTTTAACTAGAGAGATCCTCAAATGAGACCTGGACAGAAGCCAGATGTATAAGATGAGCAGTCACAAGCAGCGACAAGTGTCTCAACATAACCAATTTGTAGCTTCTGTTGCCTACAATACCTGTACCAAGGTAATGATGCCCTGGTTCTGTACATTTGCTTTGCAGAGTAGGAGATGATTAGCTCCAAATGAGTTAGACTAAATTTTTTGTTCTTGTTTTATCAATAACAAATTCCATACATTTTGACAACTCTGAGCATTAATGTTTTTGTGTAGATTATATTTGGCCTAATGTTTTATGATTGCAAAGTTTATAGCTGTGTGAATCCATTCTATTAAAATTCGTAACACCAAGAAAACTGTATTAATGGTCATGTGTGTTGATGTTGAGGTTGTTACAATTATACCCTCACAAAGATGCACAAATATAGCACAGAATTGTAGGATAGAACCAATTTTTTTTTTTTTTTAGCAGTTTTTGGCTGGGGCTGGGTTTGAACCCACCACCTCCAGCATATGGGGCCAGCGCCCTACTCCTTCGAGCCACAGGCACCAACCGATAGAACCAAATTGGGAAAGGTATAAATTACTGTGGGTAGGGTTTAGGAAAGGAGAAGAAAACTACTGGTAAAATATTTTAGAAGTAGAATCAGTAAAACTTAGTAGCCAATTGGATATAACTGAATATAGGATGAAAGACAACACCCGAACTCCGTACACAGGGCAAAAACTGTCCAGGATCGCTTTTCAGATTCTCCGAATAAAGTGATTTGATGGTATCAATTGTCATTGCCCTCTTTGAATATAGATGAAGAGCAAGAATAAATAAAACTGAAAAGATTTCTGAAGACCACAACTTATAAGAGGTAGCAGAGAGTTAATGGAGGACCAAAATACTGTTAAAAATGAACCAAAGGAGTACAAAGGGAACTAGGAGAAATAAATGCATAAAGGTCAACAAAATTAAGTAGTATGTATAAGAAAAAACATATGGTCAATGTCATAAAATAATGCAGATACAGAAAGAAAATGATCCCTGGGAAGCACCTATGCATGTAATAAGTCACGGGGTCGTCAGTGGCACTGGTCAGTGTGGTCCAAGACAGGGGTCATGGCTTAAGTCTGACAGCAGGTGGGAATACAGGAAGATGAGGAGCAGAAACTGAGGGAGAAACTATGGACTCTTTCTCTGAGGTCACTGATGTGAAAACGAAGGACTTTGTGAAATAGGAAAGGAAGTAGCCAGGGGTGCAAGCAGCTAAGAGAGGCAAGTCTTTTCAGCGTAAGAAAGATGCTGGGATTCTTAAATGCTTGATTAAGAAGTCACTAGTCAGAAAAAAAAAAAGCTGAAAACATAGGAGAGAGCTCAAATCTTGATGATGTGGGAAAGGAAAGATTATGGTGAGTCTACAGATGGAGGCTACACCTTGGAAGCAGAGATATCAAAGTTATCCCTTTAACGAGTATGCTCAATACATTCTCGTGGGGTAACCAAATCCCTAGAGGTTCCAGAGTTAAGGTTCCAAATTCAAATAAATAATTTGAATGCACCTGCACACCCAGTCACTGAACTGCTACATTTAAATCATTTTCTCTTAATCTTCTATAAAGGACAGGAAGCAGAGGGAGCCTTAATTGTGCAAGCACTTTCTATGTCCACCAATACTTGTGTTGAAATAAAACTATTATTTTCTCATAAATTCCAATCAATCATTTGTGTTGCAAACCCCCCTGGTTTTGTGGGGTCTAAAGCTAACACAAGCTATGGAGATCTTTAAAAGAAGGGGTGAATTTGTAAACTTATTTATAAAATACATTTGAATTTGTGAATTCAAAAACTTAAAATTAGGTGCAGCGCTCATTAAGGGGAAAGTTTAAGGGAGAGATAATGAAAGCTAAGCTTCACTGGCTTCCTGCTAATCCTGTCTCAGACAAAGAGAATTTTAAATTATCTTGCAAAAGATGAGGTATGATTATGTTGGTTTTCCATGAGGTTCACAGTCCACAAATACACAAACCAACATATAGTTGTGTCACATTATGTAGGTCCGCAGTACGCTTCCATTATCGTTGTCATTTTGTACAATTTGTGAATGTCAATTTCTTGTGTTATGATGGATATTTCTCCCAGATCATATTTAGGGTTCATCATTTACATGCCTCTCTAAAATCAATCATTCAGTTGTTGATGTTGAATTTGCCTTCATTTTTCCTCCTGACTTTTATGCCTTTCTCTGCGTTTTCACTACCACTTATTATATATTGATTTAGCCTCTCCTTTGGCTTTATGCCTGAAGTCCTTCACTCCTAGCCACTACCCTATGCACTGTGTCATGTGCACTAAATTAAACTTAAAATTTTGCCTGATAGGCCTCACACCTTTGTTCCGAAACCCCCAGTGCTTCCTCAACACACACCAAAACAATACCCAAATGAACGAGCAGTCATGGTCTACCTCCATCTAAGCCTCTCGCTTACCCTTATTTATTCTTATTACTACTATTTTCCTACATGACATTACACTTCAGAGAAATTGCTTTATTGCATAGAAATTTCTTTTTTTTTTTTGAGACAGAGCCTCAAGCTATCACCCTGGATAGAGTGCTATGGCATCACAGCTCACAGCAACCTCCAGTTCCTGGGCTCAAGCGAGTCTCTTGCCTCCGCCTCCCACGTGCCTGCCACAACGCCCGGCCATTTTTTGGTTGCAGCCGTCATTGTTGTCTGGCCGGCCCGGGCTGGATTCGAACCCGCCAGCTCAGGTGTACGTGGCTGACGCCTTAGCCTGTTGAGCCACAGGCGCCGAGCCTATTGCATAGAAATTTGTACCTGCTTTATCCTCATGCAGAATATTCTCTTTATCCCATCCATTAAGTTATGATCTGTTCTGTGGCCATTTCAGATAATATACAAATATATTTCAAATTTTAGCAACCACTTCCTCTTTTTTATTGCCTATTCACTCTTATGATACTCAGCATCTTTTTTACCAGATTTATCTTCTCTTATTTACTTCCTACTGGCTCATAAAGAGCGCAAGCCCTTTGAGGTTAGAAGACGTTTATTTCTCTTAAAACACTTAAAGTGTTCTCTGCATAAAAGGACATCCATGTTTGTCAGTAGAGATTTAAATTTCTCATAGAAAGATTGTGAAGGTGGACACCAGTGATGATGGTGAGTCACTGGGCTTTTTTGTTCTGGATGCTTGAATTCATTGTGCTTTAAATGTATTACTAACAGCTGTTCTTCTCTTAGAAAATACTCTCTCCCAGTGACTCTATAACTTGGACTGTAGTAACTCACCTAAGTTACTTCTTGTAGACTTTACGTTCTTGTTTTTAAAACATTCCGTGGTCCATCGACACATACAAATTAAGATTCCAATAAACTGGAAACCACGGTCCATCACAATCTAATTCCTACACTCACCCTTGTTTACTACTACTTTTCCTATTAAAATAATTACCCGATTTGTATGTGAAATCTCTGTTTTATTCTTTTCTAATGTCACTTGCAGGAAAAAGAAAAATGGCTCTGACAAGCCAAACAAGCTGCCTCTTATTTGAAAACGGGGATATGATGAGTGGATTTTCATCCACTACCTCAAAGATGGGCTAAGACACTAACTGGAATTGGAGTAACCTATTTTAAAAATTATTTAGACAGAGAAGGAACAGGTAGAATCCCTGGGATTCTCAAACACATGAGAGATGAAGTGTTGTATCAGCAAGATTCAGTCTGCTCTACGTCATTCAGCTGTGCCCAGTGACATTCTAATGTAAAATGTCCTCTCAGAGTGTCACACTGGCAATTATTACCAAATTATTATAAAAGTTCCTTGTGTGTGAACTATTAAATACGTTTAGAAAAAAATGCTACAATAGTTTACTCAATCAGGCATATGCTCTCTATTTTCGTTATTTTTAATTCTATAATTATTAATGATTCTGCTCCCAGTTCTCAATACCCATAAATAAATTTTGATAATTCAATTTGATAAAACAACAGTAACCAAACATTTAAATTTAACGAAAGTAATATAACCTTTATGAATCTTAAAGTTTGTTGCTTTTGATGACAATAAGATGTTGATAGTCAAAGATTTCCATATACAATATCATTCTTATACATAACTAAATCGTTTTTCATGTTTTACTGAGAATTCCATAGTCATCCACCATTGTTAGAGATACAGTATAATTTATCTGTATACTCTTTCAAATATTTTTTCCTCTTTTCAACTGCAAAAATATTGTTAGGAACATGATTTTTTTGTTATCTATGATTCTTGTTATGTCTAATTTTATTTTTGTTTGTATATGTTGTTAAAATTCTCTCCATAATTACAGAAGTTAAATTTGTCTGAGCACTTCATTAAAAACTACAGAAACTTATAAGAAGCATTTAACAGTGTATTAAAGCCAAATATAAAATAATTCACAAAATGTTCTAGACATTTATTCAGATAACAGTTACTCTATATTTTCACATCCGTTCTCTAAGATTTATTTCTCCACCTGATACACCTCCCCTGATTTCCAATCCCATATTTCTAATTGCCTCCATCACAGTGTTTAGTAAGTACTCCCAAATTAACATTAGCAAAACTTAACCCCTCAATCCATTCTCTAGCCCCATGCCTCCTGCTCTATTTTTCTTCTTATCTCAGTTAAGATTTTACAATATTCCTGTAATTTTTCACACAAAAATCTTGGAATTTTCCTAGATTCCTCTTGCTTTCATGTTGCACATTCAATTTCTTTAGCAAATTCTGTTCCTGCTATTTCACAGTATATCCACCTGTCCACAGACACCGTCATCTTGGAAGGTGCATTTGGGGCCTATGTTTTGCTGCATCAAATTACCTGACATCATTATATGACAGAACTGTAGTAACCAAAATGGCATGGTACTGGCATAAAAGCAGACACACAGACCAATGAAACAGAGTATAGAACCTAGGCTCAGTGCCCATAGCTCCTCAGTTAGAGGGGCAGCCCCATACACCAGAGCTGGCAGGTTCAAATCCAGTCCCAGCCTGCCAAACAACAATGACAAGTACAGCCAAAAAATAGCCAGGCATTGGTTCATCTGTAGTCCCACCTACCTGGGATGCTTCAACAAAGGTGCCAAGAACATACAGTGGGGAAAGGACAGTCTCTTCAGTAACTGGTGCTGGGAAAATTGGATACCTATGGGCAAGGAAATGAAACTAGACCCTTATCTATGCCATATAAAATATCAGATCAAAATGGATTGAAGACTTAAATTTGAGACCCCAAACTATGAAACTACTGTGGAACCTCCATACTTAACCACCTCCTTACGTTTAACTAATTTCCATAGACCAGATGGGCACCACAAGTGCGTGTCAGTCTAGTAGGCCTGGTTCCTTATGTTGATCATCTCTGTATGTTGATTAGCTTTATTGTAGTCCCTTTGGTGGTCAACTTACAGAGATCCTATTGTACTAAAGGGAAACACATAGGAAAAATGCTTCAGTACATTGGTGTGGATAGGGGATTCTTGAGTGATACTTCCTAAATAGAGGCAATCAAAGCAAAATTGGACAAATGGGATCATGTTGAGCTAAGAAGCTTCTACACAGCAAAGGAAAAATGTGGGTTTTCTCTGCACAATCAAAACAAAAGATAAGAGACAGCTTACAGAATGGAAGAAAATATTTGCCAACTACCTATGTGACAAGGTATTAATTACTAGAGTATATAAGGAGTTCCAACCACTGAATAGGAAATAAAAATCAAATAATATGATTAAAACTGAACAAAGGATCTCAATAGACATTTCTCAAAAGAACATAAACACATGGCCAACAGGTGTATGGAAAAATGCTCATCATAACTAGTGATCAGAGAAACTAGAATCAAAGCTACAATGAGATATTATCTCACACCAGTTAAGACGGCTTTTATAAAAAAAAATATGGGCAATAATGCTGATGAGGACATGAGGAAAGGGAAACATTTGTACACAGCTGGTTGGAATAGTGCCACCACTGTCGAAAACAGTGGTGCTTCAGAACAAAACTGAAAATAGAACTCATATGACCCAGAAATCCTACTGCTCAGTACATATCCAAAATAGGAGAATTCAGTATTCTGTAATGCACCCCCATGTTTATGGAGCACTACTCACAATAGCCAATTTTGAATCAACATAATTAAGTATCCATCATTAGGTGAACGGGCAAAGAAATTGTGGTACATATACACAAACAAATATCATACAGCCACACAGAAACAAAAGCCAACCAATCAAAAGCAACAACAAAAAAGAAATTGTGCCATTTGCCATAACATGGATGGAACTGGAGAACATTATGTTAAGGGAAATGAACCAACCACAGAAAGACAAATCTCACATGTTCTCACTCATACATGGGAGATGAATATTAAAAACAATTGATCATGGAAGCAGAGTTGAATGATGGTTACAAAACACTGTGAATTATGGTGGAGGGAGAGGGGAAAAGTGGATGACAGTTAATGGGTAGAAAAATGTAGTTGGTAGGGGGATAGAATAAAGAATATTTGATAGCAGGACAAAGAGGCAACAGTCGACACCAACAGTAAGTTACAGTACACTTTAAAATAACTAAAACAGTGGATTGGAAAGTTCCTAACAGAAAAATATGATAAATATCTGAGTCAATGGACACCCTAATAACTCTTATTCTATTAACATTTTATGACTGTGTCAAAATACCACATATATCCTGTTGAGATACACAAGTATTATGTACTTATAATAATTAAATATTTCAGATAACTAAAAAAGAAAAAGAAATGAAGGGTGAAGATATTGTGAAAGTTTCCCAAACAAATTAGTGCTTTGCTACAGCCCCTATCTATGAACACAACAGTGAAACAAGACATTTTCTATACAAGTCATGGCTGTGGTAAATGTAGGGTAGTAATGTTAATATTCAAATTTAACTATTACTCTATTATCTGGGGCAAGGGAGATGTCTTCGTTCACAAGGGATAATCATGGTGGATGTTTCTGGGGACTTCCCCTTAGGTCTCAGAGAATATTATGATTCACATACACTAAGCATTAAGGTACATTTCAGTTACAGTAAGATTTGCATATTGCTAGGGCTTATCTTTACAGCATTGAAACAGATATTGTTAATAATGGAGCAAATAATTTAGTGCATTTCATAATGCAATGATTTACTTTAATTTATAGTCCCCCATCTCTTCCTTCTCTTTTCCCTCCCCCCCCCAGTCACTCCATTACTATCATTTTGCCATGAGAAACAATGTTCTCTTTTCCGAAATAGACAGAGTGTTTATCTTTGTACATATGTAGCCAAAGATCCATTCTTTCCATGAGGAAGATACATTAAGTCACTTTGTTCTGGACCTGGGGTTGTAAAATGCTAGATTAAAAGTCTAACAGTACAACTACCTCCCAAAACAAAGGAAATGAAACACTGTCTAAAAGAGAAGCTCACATTGGATACGATTCCAAATCATCTCTCTCCATTTTTGTGCTTTGTTGTCTTATTATCCTCTTTCTTTTTTTGTAAATTAAATACATGTATTTTATTATTCTTCATTACATTATTCCCCCCGACCCCCCAGTAGTAAGACAGAATTTATTTACAGAAAAGAATACAGAAAACACTAAAGCTCCTGGTAGAGGAGGAGAGAGTTCAAGTGGGGAGAGAGAAGCTCTCTCCGTTTCTCTCCTGGTCTTTCCCCATCTCCTCCTTTAGGCCTTTAGTCTCAGGGCATATATAGGTATATGGGTTCCTTGGGCAGGAAACAAATGAATACAGTCCCTTCTGCCAGGGGCAAGGTGAATGAATGTATCAATGAATGGATACAGTCCATTCATGGAATTGAGGCCTAGGAAATTCACAAGAAATTGACCTAGGCATAGGAAATGGGGGTTCCACATTT